>BQNB010021801.1:0-63785 GCA_026074375.1 Tanacetum coccineum | reverse complement strand
TCTGTTTAACTATGTTAAACGTTGTGATTTGTTAACTTATGTTCCCTAAGGCTTTGTGGAAAGTTTATTTGAATCTCCAAGCGAGCGATGAGGAGGGCTGTAAACGAACCGGACGAACACGAATGGAGCCTTGTTTATGTTCGTTTATTTAATTTTAGCTGGACAAATAAACGAGCACAATCACTTAAACGAACGGATTTTCTTGTTCATGTTCGTTCATCGAGACATTTTTTGTGTGCAAAGGTGAATTATATTATTAATAAAAAAAAAACCATACATCATACTAACCAAGGGTAGACATGCCTACACCTTGATAACACAACATTTCACACCTTGATAACACAACATTCCAACTGAAAAACCAAAATGACCTTTAACAATAGCGGAATCTTTGACATACAAGCTTTTAAGCTAACACAAGTCTGATGCTAAAACCAGACATATGCTTTACAACAACAGCCCTTGAGCTAGCAAAACAAATCACCTTTGTGCACTAAACACCATATCCTTTTGGCTACATTTTCACAACTCATTCCATAACCTATCCGTTCTTCCCACTGCAACAATAGAAAGGAATGAGAATGAGAGGGCATCACCAAGAAGGATATAACACCCATTCACCTTAGATGAGGGGCTATACCAATCAAGCTACATTTCCTACACCATTAGCCCCTCATTATTCCCAATAACTACAACCTCATTGGGAAGGACAAGAAGCCAAGAGGGTAAGGCATCACTTGATTGGGAACACACACCCTCAACTAAAACCTTCCTAACCTCCTTTGACAACATATTGAGAGGACCAAGATGGTTCATCTTTCACACACACTCTATTCCCCTCAGCATATGTTGTCCACCCAGGCCAACTACCCTTCACAAACAACAACCCTTCCTTATGGTACATACAACTGAATTAGACCTCTCATTGGATTCAAAACATAGCACTTCATATTCCTCCCAAGGCCAATACAGAAATGCTATGAAGAACCAAAGAGTACAGTCATACCAGAAGTACTCCAATGTACAAGGAGTTGTCAATTTGTGTGGCCTGCAAATTCTTTAGACCATATGATCAAAGATAATAGAACAGGATCCCATTCAACTACTGAAAAACTGTCATCCAACCACCCCTTTTCCTCTGTTTCAGTTTTTGAATACAACTTCCCAGTCTTTTGCTGCAACATTCACTGCATTTGATTTTCTTGTCTTTAGGGTCATAAGTCTTGATCTTACATCATCAACAATGAGCTTAGTTATCACTTCCTTGTCTCTACACTCATTTTTGAAGATTCTACAGTTCCTCTCATGCCAAACATTGTACACTGTTGCAGCCAAACATAACTTTCCAATGATGCACCAGATGTTATTTTGATTTTTGTTGAGTGTCATGTCCTTAATAATATCTGCCCAATTTGTAGCATTAGATTTGATTCTAGCTTTTTCTTTCACAGTTTTCCACACCTCAGCAACAGTTTTGCATTGGAAAAATAAGTGTTCATGGGAGTCAGGTTTTTCTTTACAGTAAGGGCAGCATACTACATTTTGAGGGTACCATTGAAGGAGTTTGTCTTGTGTGATGAGTTTCTCTTTGATGGCAAGCCATAAAATAAAAGTATGTCTTGGTATGCATTGTGAAAACCAGACTAGCTTATCCCACTGCACTTTATTCCCATCACTTCTAATGTCTCTCCATACTTGATTGGTACTAAATTTTACCAATTTCCCCTGTTTTGTTGCCCAAAGCACTTTGTCAGGTTCATCCTTGAGTGTAGGAACAAGAATATTTAGCAGGAAGTTGTACTTAACCAGCCAATCATCAGGCCATTTCCACTTGTTATCATTCACAATATCACACAGTTTGCTCTGGTCATTAAATCCTGCTAAACATACTTCTCTTTTGCTTATGTGATTTATAAGAGCTTGATTATCATTCCATCTATCATACCATGCTGAGATATTTCTTCCATTGCCAATCTTGTGCCTTATATGATCCATCACTAGCTTCCTTAGACTCAATATTGTTTTCCAGCACCAACTATCATTTCCAAAGCATTGAATATCCCATATACTCCTTCCCTTTAGTTTTACAGTGTTAATCCACTTGACCCAAAGGGACTCTTTATTAGCTGCAATGTTCCATAGGTGCTTAATAAGTAAGGTATTGTTCCACATATCAAGGGGCTTAAGTCCTAGACCTCCCTGATCTTTTGGCTTGCAAACCTCCTTCCAGGCAACCCTGGCTTTTCCTCTTGTAAGTTCACCATTGCACCACAGGAAGCCTTTAAAGAGAGTTTCAATTTCTTTAACCACTGTAGTTGGAAGTTTAAATACTGTCCCCAATAGACTTGCATAGAAGAGAGAACTGAAGCAATCAATTGACTCCTTCCAGCATATGACAGGCTTTTATTTTTCCAATCACTTAGCTTTTGTCTGACTTTATCAACTAAGCTCTTGCAGTCTTTCACACCTATCTTCTTATCCATTAATGGGACTCCCGATACCTTACAGGAAGCCTCCCTATTTTAAAAGGCATGATACTAAGAAATAGACTCTTTTCTTCTTCAGTTAGGCTTCCACAGAACATAGTACTCTTGCTCATGTTTGGGTGAAGCCCAGATACCTTACTGAACTTCTCAAGTGCTCTTTTGATTGTTTTGATAGATGTAGTATCACCATGACATAACATTAGTAAGTCATCTGCAAAGCACATGTGGGTGATTTTTAGTTTTTTGCATCCAAAGTGCTACTTAAAGCTTATTTCCTTAAGATATTTCATCCTTGAGAATCAGATTCAGAGCCTCCATAACAAGAGTGAAAAGGTAAGGAGATATTGGATCTCCTTGCCTTAATCCTCTTCCACCCTTAAAGTATCCAAACCTCTCACCATTTACACATATGGTGAATTTAGGAGTAGATATACACACCATGATCCACTGAATCATAGTACTAGGAAATCCATAGTTATATAGAATCTTTTCAAGGAAACTCCAACTCAAAGTATCATATGCTTTCTGGATATCAATCTTCAATGAGCATCTTTTAGGGCCATTTTTGCTATTGTATCCTCTGAGAAGCTCTTGTGTCAAAAGTATATTATCAGTTATAGCCCTCCCTGGTAGGAATGCACTTTGGTTTTGATCCACTAGTTTGTTGAGCACTGGCTTGATTCTATTAGTTAAAATATTGAAATGTTTACAAGACCTGTCTCGTGTTTTCGTCATAATTGTGAGCTGTAATACCTATTTTGTTTGCCTATTTTCAGATATATGCTCCTATTTCAAGCAAGACATTGACAGTAGAAGAGCGTGTGATTTATATATTAGCTTGTATAACACCTTCTTGTGAGACCAACAGGTAAGTTATTACTTATACATTCTATTGTTTTTGATATGTTAATACTTTTAGATCATGATTGCTTATGAAAACTCACTTGATCACTAAAAAAGTTTGAAAATAATAGTTTTGGTATTACAAAACTTAGAGCTATTACTTGTTGGTCGATAAATTGAGCGTGAAACTCATAAGACATGACAAACTACAAAAATATAAAGTCTATTATCAAATAGTCATGTGTTTTCTTATGTATTGAGTAACTGCCGCCTGTAAATTGTCATACTTTGATCTCATGTATTTGTGCTGTTTGTTTCTTGATGTACAGTTGGCGTGCTCTTCGTCTTCAAAAACTTTCTGATAATAAAGGATCAGAGCCTGCATCTCATGATTCATCTGCATCACCTCTAACCACTAAGCCCCGGGATGATCTGTGGTCATTCGACTTTGATGATGAAGACGATGAATTTGATCTAGAAGAACTAGGTAAAGCACTCACTGAAGCTACAACTTTGGCTTCTGCTAGCAAAACCAAAAAGCCCAACACTTGCGCTGACACCATTGAAAAATGCTCACCGATTAGCCTAAAAAGTAGAACAGTTGATGACAAAACAACAGGTACCAATTTTTAGGTGAATTTTATGATATTATGATTTGAATGCTTGATTGTTGTGTTGTATGGTTTGAATAAAACCATGTTCTGTTATTGGTTGCAGTGTTACCGTGCTTTTACATATATACTCAGGAGGATAATTATTCAAAGAATGTCGCTTCTCTGTCTACAAGCATTTCGTCACTTAATATCAAGGAGAACCAAAGTGATGGTAATGAGCAAGCACCTGAGGAAGCATGGGAGGGTGAAAGTTATGAATATGACAAAGCTCTCAATGCTGACAGAACCTATCTTAAGTTCAAGAAACGATTGGATGTGTACCCAGAGCAATGTTTCAGGTACAAGTCGCAGCAAATTTTGTCATTTTTAACAACTTATAGCAGTAGTGGCATGACCCGCAAAAAATTCTTTTTGTGTGCGGAACTTATGAATAACTAATGTTCTTTACATGAATTCGAAAAGTTGAATACTATAAATATTACTTAATTAGAGAGTTTTTTCTGATATGGAGATCTAGGAGACTAGGAGGTTATATGAATTTGAACACATTTCTGATGATTCCTGGTCCATTTCACCCGCCCGACCCGTTGAATTGTTTCCTTATTAGTTAAATCCTTTAACATAGCCATATGACCCATCAAGTTAAACCAGTTGTATGTAACTGGATTAATGTTTACTGCCTCTCCTTTTTATACTAGTGTCATGTGATAATGGGATGATGTGAAATAAGTAATTAAGTGGCGAATGCATTAAAAAAATGGCTTTTCTGAATAATACTAAAGTCCAATATATCTTCTTATTCTAAGTTTTCTTCTCTGCAGATACTCATATGGTGGGAAGCCGCTTTTGGCGTCTACAGAAGCAGGAGATCCTGGAAGATGCGAGCTATGCGGTGAATCAAGGCACTACGAAATGCAGCTCATGCCTCCATTGTTATACTATCTACAGGAAGCAACAAAAGACAATTCTCTAGAAAACTGGAACTGGATGAGTCTAATCGTGTATACTTGTTCCAAGGTAAGTTCCTACGGTTTCATCGCAAAGTTGTCTATTTTGTATTTACCGAGACTGGTTTTTGCTAGGGTGGCAAACAGATTATGCATTTTAATTACACGTTGAGTGACTTTGAACAATTGACTAATTCAATCTGTTACTGCGACCTAAAAACCAGAGAATAAGGGGCCGTTTAGTTGATGAAATTTTTTCCTATTTTTCAGTTTCCAAATTCCTAGAGAAGGGAATGATTTTTCTTCTCTAGGGAAGAGTTGAGAATTTTGAAAATCCATTTAGATGGAGTTATATTTTTCTTTTTAAAAAAAATAAAAACGTATGAAAATATATAAACCAAATTTTTTTTTTAAATAATTAAAAACGACGGTTATAATGGTGGGTGGAGGATGACACGAGAGAAAATGGTGTATATTTGATGTTTTATAGATCACAATTCCTTTTTATTGAGAAGAAAATGAGAAAGAAAAAAGTGAGTGATAAAATAGACTTTCCACTTTTTTTTTTAAATATTGAAAAAAAGTGAGAATGAGAATTCCAATGCAACTAAACGGATTTTCAATATTTTTATTTTCACATGAAAAATTTCCTAGAAAAATGAGATATTTTTCACCAACTAAACGGCCCCTAAGTATTTCTTTCTATCGCTTTTTAAAACATGTTGCTAACAGGTGCCAGATTATTGTTACTTTCTTTGCAATTTGAGCTTGCAAACGAGATAGTCCTTTTGAATTTATGTATCTTTACGCTTTAGCTATGTTTATGCCTTTTTGTAGCAGGCTTGAATTGACATGCATTGAACTCTTTTTCTTTATATTTCAAGGGATGTGCACCCGCCTCGAAGCTGGAAGGTGATGGATGGGTTGTTGCAAAGGAAGCCATAGTGGTACAAACTGAGTAGGAATTAAACATATAATCAGTTTACACAGTGCTACAGAAATGGTTGAAGCTGGCGGTTTGCTATTGTTGTCTGTTGATTCAATTTTGTTAGATTGGTCTTGTAGAGAGCCTCATCACGTATGTACTATGTCGGAAAACGAATTAAGATTACTCAGCGCGGCTGGCCACTTTTTGTCCGTAAGCAACCATATATTTGTCTTTTTTGTTTATCTACGATCCTATTAGAAGAAGAATCTTATTATTCTTTAATCAAGTTTTCGGCCTGACATAGGAAATCTTCAATTCACTTGTGACATATCTACTTTGATTATCTATTGGTTGCATGAGTTACTCGGCTTTCTAGTGTGCACCTTAATAATAGCTCTTACACATAATACATGTATCAAACTTTAATCAGAGAATAAAAATAAGAGATGCCCATCATTCTTTACTTTCATCAATGATCTCAAGTCTGATACTAAAATAACAGAACTGATGGTATACGATTAATATTAAACTTAAATCCGGTTGATATACGTCACTACAAGTCTCTTTTGGAATTGAAATTTTTAATCCAGAAAATGTTTAACATCAACCATACAAGTACTTTGATATTTAACACTTCCAATGTCATTCTGGTTTAATGCTGCTTTCAACACAACACTAGAAATCAGAAAGTACATTGTCGGAAACTTGGGAGGCAGAATGACAAAGCATACAGAAACTATTCAAACTTCTTAATTAGAGACATGTCATTCAGCATTTTCTCGATCGCCTCATCATCATGTCCACGTCCCCTCGACTGCAAAAACACAACAAACTTTTGATGAACCTAACATTAACTGAATTCTTTGATTTACATTATGCTTGTATGTTTTAACATAACAGTGACAACAATTCGGACCATCTGTTTTGAAGGCATATGGTGCTATTTCGGGTTTTTCTGAACTTCAAGAAATAAAATAAAAAACTTGTCTTTTTCAGGGTTTCAGATTGCAATGTTTCATTGTTGTAAAAAGTTTCTATCTTGAACTTAAGTCTAATCTCATGTTTACAGATATATTGTTGGTACCAATACTGATTCTTTTAAGAAGATTCCTCAACTTTGCTACTACGTTAACTCAATCTGGTCCAAGAATTTCGTTACAGTGTGCAGAAAGGCAACCCTAAGTAGGGATTTCCACAACATCAGAAAAATGTCTGTAGTCAGAATAGAAGCACTAGAAGAAAAAAAGTGGGACAAGTTGGGTTACTGGTTAGACGCTTTATGGTGGAACAGATTGTAGCAGCTAGGTTGGGTTGACTGAAATTTGGCCATAATTGTTATTCTTTATAAGCAACTAGTTTGCTAAAATATGATTACAGGGGTTAAATTATCTGAGCAATAATCAAATTAGTTGGAATAATATATGATTTGGGAAAGTTTTATGGCTAGAATTTCCATTAAGGCGAACTTAGACCCATTTGACCCATCAGCAACAAAGAATAGTCCCAACAGACAAATTCACAAGTACACGGATGGAATTTGCCATCTATAAACACAGTTCAGAGAGAAGATGCTGATACCATATAAGAATAGTTGTGTGTCGGTGGATTACCTTGATAGATGGAACCATAGCAATGGCTTCCTCAACAGTTTCAGGGCAAAGGTTTCCAAGAACACAAAGCTGCAAAATGCACATATGCTGTTTCAGCACCTAATCAAAACGAAAGAAAATAAGATAGCGGTCACTGGTCATGAGCATATTACCTCAAATTCTGCCAACTGGTGCCTACTCAGAAGTCTACATGTTGGTTAAGAAAAATAAAACGGCTTTCACGGCACAAATATGAAAGAAAATAATATGATTAAAAGCATTAATACAAGGTTTTAAATGTAAATGCAACTGAGGATACTCTCGAACTTGTCTAACAGCATCTGGGTTCTTGTAGCGACTGAATCGCTTCACGTATTGCAGTGACTTCTCAAAAACTCTGAACAAGAAGAGTAAATGCTTATGAACATCCAATACATATTGGATTTCCATAACTACAAAAAGTAACTTACAGCAATATGATTTAGAGAGTGAATGTTTAGCTTATTTAATGGGCTTCTAATCTTACTAAAAAAACTTGATAAGCTTGTACGCTCATTTTATGGCTTATAAGGTTATCCACTTGAGTTATGAAAAAGGGGTAGGCATTGGTCCAAAACCAGACCGGACTGAACCGAAAATAGAAAAGCACGCGGACTGAAGACCGACTGAAATGCATTCAGTCCGGTTCGGTCCAACAAAGCCTATTTGTCGGGTTGTGCATGGGACCGGACCAACCCGCGGGCCGAATGAGGAAAAGGGTCAACCGAGGACCGGACCGAAATATGTTTGGTTCGGATTGGTCGGGCCAGTTCGGTCTGTTTTGTCGGTCTGGTCTGGTCCGGTCCATGGGTCCGTTCTGCTCAGTCCTATTATGAACATATATGAGCTATAAGCTCAAGTGAATAAAGTCATAAGCCATAATAGACGAGATTATGAGCTTATCAAATTCTCAAAGCTAATAAGCCCATCAAATAAGCTAAGACATACACCCCTCAGGCATTTAGTATGTTAATTTTGATTACTGAATCAGGGTCGGCTGCAGTTTCTTAGAGGGGGGGCGGCCTGTCTCTTAAACGATGGCAGATTTTGTATAATCTCTCATACAAATAGCATGAGAAAATCCAAGAAGCCATTATTAATTTATGGGGCAGATAGAATAAAATCCTAATTCAACCGTAACTCCACGAACTCTGTAAGAACTTCCAAATCAAAACAGGATCAGAGAAGCAATCTATACTTACTGAGAAACTTGATTACTTGGATCGTCAGACATCGCCTGAAGCTGCTCAAGTTTGTGATCAAGAATCAATGAGACTTCACAGTTCATCAAACACTTTGCTTTCAGAAACTCTGAAATCAGAAACCGTGGTGAATAACAAGAAGCATGTAAGAGTTTCTATCATATTATTTACAAAATCACAATTATTACCATCGCCGATTTTCAACTCTGCGGCATTCTCTTCCTCTTCTCCCGACATACTGAACGATTAGTTTAGCCTGAACACCAATTTACAAACAGTAAACAATCACAGCCTCCAAAAACGGAATATTGAACTAAATCTTATGATATCGTGCATCCATCGACGAATCCTAACACTTGAAACTAGTTATCAAAGCTTCGACTGTCCACTACGCATACAACTTAACGAACATACTAAACTACTAGTAGCACTTAATGAAACCTACTTTTTTCCGAAAACATTACAATATCAGCTGGTTCAGTAACACAGGAATGAGCATAAAAAAACTATCTTAATCAGTTACAACAATAAAAAAAAAACTGTCTTGTTTTGAATGGTTAAAATTAATGAAATTGGGAATTAAACGAACACATAAAAAATTGTCATATACATACATAGACCTAAACTAAGAATTAATGTAATAATAATGGAATGATGGCTTAATTATAGGTGTTGAATTTATAAGCCCTAACCTGCAGAAAATTTGTAACTCGATTAAATGGGGATTGAAAAAAGACAAACCAGGTTATATTGACGGGAGCTTATTAGAATTGCATTCAAGTGTCTAAACTATATGACTATGTAGTTTTAGTCCCTCGTGTAGTAAGTTAAGGCCCCTAAGTTACGACTAGTGGCGGAACTTAAGAATATAAGTCACGAGATGCACAACTTTTAGAAAGATCGAGACTTTGGACAAAAATTTACACTACGCAGAAAAAAATTATACGGTTCATAAAAACGGCTAAATATCCACTTCGTCCATCCCGAGACTTGCAACGTTTTATTGAATTAGAAATGTAACGTAACGCTTTCAAATACTACTTTTCTGGAGGAAAATAGTCATTGAACTTGTATATTCTCTTTTTGTAACTAAATTGGAAACGTAATAACCTCTATTTAATTACAATGAACGTACTGTAGTTGATAAAGTGTAGACATAGATATGACTCGCTATCAATTCAAGGTTACTCAGAGCTTTTCTTTTTCATTTTCTTTTTCCAATGTTTCTAGTTTTGCAGAATTTTAAACACCCATGGCATTACGCGCCTACATTTCCAAGGTCTAACATACATGATGCATTTACATATTTTGATCCTATAGCAGCCTTATGAATGACTAGTTAAGCTTTATTGTTCTTGAAATTAATGTTAACAAGGTTCTTGTGGACTCAAAATCAACCAAGACCAAGCCATAACTTAACCCATACAAGCTTTTTTTTTAATTCTACACTATTAGACTAGATGTAACAACTCCATATCAGCGACATCATCTTATTACCACCACTTTTATCCGTGTAACAATCATTTACCCATCACCATTTACCTATATCCCCCACTAGACGAACATACACACAAAACTTTTAAAGTGATCCTCACAAAACTTTCAAAGTGATGAGTGGTCACTACTCACCACCACCGATTCCCTCTTTGCACCTTCATGTGTGAAGATCCACTCTATATAACCATTCCCAACACGTGGTAGTATGGATCAATTTTTATATTCTCGCATTGCTATATCAGTTATTCTTTAACAGTTAATTCTTTATGTTGAGTATGAAAAGGTCAATCCAAACACATTGGTCAATTAATGCAATAGAGAGAAAGATATTGGGCATAAAGTTTTCCCCGTTTATTCTCGTGAGGACTCAAAGATGTTAACTGATGGCAAAGCTTGTGGAGTCCATTAGCAATGAATTAATGGAGACTAAAAGATTTTCACAGCAGATATTTGGAGCTATAAAAGGATAATTTAACACATAAATCCCTCCTTATTGTGAAGTTTGTCGTGTGTATATTTCTCTCATCTCATTTTTCAATGAAGTTAGAGAAAACCCTTAGGCTTTTTAGTAATTGTTCTTTGGTTTCTCATTGTTGGAACTCATACTACCATTCTTTAGCTTTGATTGTTAATAAATAAACTGAAGTGTAGGGAGGTTAGCTGGGTCAGATTCTAAACTGAGGTTTAAAGCTTTGGTTGTTAAATTTCTACATGGTATCAGAGCCAGGTTGCTATGTACCAAAGTTATAAAACGATTTCAAGTAATTTTGAAAATCTATATGTTATGGTTTGATTTTGGGGGTTTTGATACGTATTTAAAACAATGGTTTATTAATTGTATAAATCAGTTGTTTTTAGTACTTGATCTAACATAATACAGGTCATTCTAAATAAATTGTTGAGATCGATTAAGTAAATAGCTAACGCCATAGCGCGACTATAAGCTGCCAGATATCATAGCGCGCTATAGCGCGAGGCGTGGCCTCCACGTTACGAAACAGGCCAAGGCGTCATCTTGAGGCGTGGCGTGCAATAAGGCGCCATATAGCGCGCTATAGCGTGAGTTTTTTTGAAGCTTTAAAAAATTTCATGGATTTGAGCTTATTTACAAGTATTTATGCTTTGGGTTGTATGGGATTCGGGCTTAGTAACCCCGTTACTCAATTTTAATCCTAGTAGCTAACTAATATTGACCACTCTATAAATATTTTTTGCCGCCTTGAGTCACGCCTTAAAAACGCTATGACGCAACGCCTCACGCTAAAGCTTGAGGCTTGGCTATGCCGCTACGCCACGCTTCACGCTATTTATAACCTTGATCAGATCTGAGCATTAATTGATTTTTTTTCAAATTTAGGGTTTCTCTCAAATTAGGGGTTTTCTTAATCTTGGTGTTTTTAGCTCTTATTAGAGCTTGTGTTGTGGTTAATTGCATTTTAATCACTGTTTTTAAAAAAAATAGGGTTTACTGTATCAAACCCTAATTGAGGTTAAAAGTGTTTGAATATTGATAGTCTGTGGTCTAATTGATCTTTATGGCATATTTCTTGCAATCTTGAGTTAAAACCCTAAAATCAGAAATCAGGGTTTCAACTGATTTTGATCAATTAGTTGTATATCTATCTCCTGTTTGCTAATTTTGTTTTTGTGTGTGTTTCAGGTTATTTTCCGTTGTTCTATTGGGATTTGTGGATCTTCTTGATCTTTTGTTGTTGCTGCGCGTACACTGTAACACCTCTGACACTATTCTCTCAGGAAGATTCCTTTTTCTAGTGTTTTAGAATTGGTGGAAGGGATAGGCCAAGAGTTTTGTTGAGATCGTTGTTGTATTTTGGTTATTAGTGGTTTTGTGTGATTGAAGGAGTTGGTGATGTCTTGATTCTGATATGAAACTGTTTTTTTATTTAAAACTTGTTATCTTGTCGAGATATATTGCCTTGACCTACTTCCTTGAGAAGTAAGGAATCCTGATTGATAGTTTAAACATATGTTCATTTGTTTATAAAAGGTTAGGCAGAGAAGGGTTAGTCTTTGTCCTTCTTGTCATTTTATTCTGAACAAGTTCAATAATACGTTCAATGTTTTTTTAGGTATGTATGTGTGCGCCTATTTGTATACTCCTTTCTTTTTAAAAATTATTATCTCTTTACAAAAAATACACGGTTAAAAAAAACGTAATTATTATTGTTTCCTTTTTTTATTTTTTGCAGAATGATAATTTATTTTTAACTAATTATAGTTATAGTTTTTTTTTTTATTTGGTAAATATAATTTCAAGTAAGGTCATGAGGTAATGTAGATCAAATTTCCCTATATATTTTTAGTAGTAAATAATTGATTTAGAAAATTAAAAAAAGAAAACATGAACAAAAAATTTGAGACGAATAAAGTATTTTGTTTATTCTAAAATCATTATCCATAAATAAAATAATAATTTATGATTTTAGAAGTTCATTTGTTACACAGCAAGAACAATGAAAATTTATGTTAGTCATTTAAAACTTCTACCATTTCTTAAAGCTAAAAGTGAATTGTCATTTAGGCTGGATGGAGTAAGAGCACCAAACTCACCATCCACCTCAGCGCCACGTCAGTTTTCTCTCTCCAACTTTACCACTCACCTTTCAACCGTTTTAACACTCACCTTTCATACCAAACTTACCTTACACATCATTTTTTTATTTAATTTACTTTCATTCATAAATTAAAAACGTTCACGTAAACGTACGAAATTAATAAAAACGTTAACGTAAACGTACAAAATTAATAAAAACGTAAACGCAAACTAAATTAAAATTTTTTATTCATAATTTAAAAAGATTGCATAATCATAAAAACATTACGTTAAAAATACAATACTGAATGTGAGAGTTTTGTTTAAAAATAAATGAATTGTGTTTAAAAAATGAGTGAAATAGTGAGTATTTATAGGTAAAAAATAAAGGTTTTAAATTTATTTTTTTATATATAATGGATAAAGAAACATGTGGGTCCCAAATAATACCACTCACTTGTGGTGAGTGGCTCACCACTCAAGCACCAACTCACACGCGAGTTTGATAGGGTGGCATAAGGTTTGAATGGTGAGTGGCCACTCACCATGGTGAGTTTGACCTTACTCCATCCAGCCTAACGATGCATAAAAACTACGTATTTTGCAACATATAAAGTGTATACGTACTTACATTCATATCTGTTGGAAATAGGGTCTGTAATATTGCAGTCTCGTGATCTTATAAAAGTACATGGACTAGTCATGTATTTATTTTTAGAGGTGAGTTATTTTGCATACTAGTTTCTCTTTACATACTAAAAGACAAATCTAGATCATCTATTTCATTAAATTAAAAAGACAAGATTTAAGATTAAAAAAAACATGAAGGGATCAAAATTGTAAATTTACTAAAACTCACACTAATCACTCCCTCATTATTTGTAGAGTTTGTCAAAATCTTGCCCAAAATGAAATTAATTAAACCATTTGATATTTTTGTATGTTTTTTACGTTTTGTACGTTTTTTTTAGACGTTCTTAGACGAGTGTTTTTTTTTTTAAAATTTATTTTTATTTTTTTACGTTTTAACGTTTTAGTACGTTTTTTACGTCCTTGTACGTTTTTCTATCGTTTTTCGTCCGCTTTCGCACGTTTCGTACGCTTTCGAGTGTTTTCGTTTGTTTCGCATGTTTTCGAGCGTTTTCGTTCTTTTGAGACGTTCTCGCACGTTTCTATGTTTCTCGCACGATTTCTTGAGGAGTCAGGGCACTTTAAATCGTAAACCCAGCAAACTCGTCAAAACAAATACCCAAATGGAACCCCTCACATGAAATTCCCTAGTAACGTGATACGATAAGATTTTAAGTTTCTTCAAAAGCTAGTTGATGATAAATTACGTTAATTATATAACGTAATTGAGTTTTATATGCGCCGATCAATTGATTAAAGCGATAAAATGTGTCGGGTTTTAATAAAATCGAGTCTTATAATATTAATATATATTTTTATAATTTATATAAAAATATTATACTTTATATTTTTAAGTTTTAAAAAATGGCAATAAATACCTTTGATTTATAAACTTTTATGTATATATAAATCAAGGAATAGAGTAGGAATAATCAAAGGAATGCCCACGACCTCAAACATATGTCTAAACATGATACATGAATAGACTCTAAACGAATATTTCCACAGAGCCATATAGTCAAATGTACACAGGTGGATCAGACCTGATGTACCTAATGTGATATGGGGTGTATTGCACACACTCACCATTCACCTAAATAGAACAAAACGAAGTACCTAGGATGCATCCATACGCCCCCTACAAAACAAAGTCATATCCAGATACACAAGCACTAATGGCGAGTGTACAATCGTATATAATCAAATCGCAATAAGTGCACATACAAAAGGGAACGCCGTGGACCAATCACACCGCCACAGATAGTGTCATGCCATTGGTGCATCAATGACAGGTCCCATGTACCTCTATGACTAAAAACAAATAGCTTGGGCCAAAGAAATTAGGCACAAGAAACAATGTGATCAAGTTTCAAATACTCCAAATAAAAAAACGAATCCAGTAGCATATCCCAAACAAGAACCAACTGATTCATACAATCGAATATCGAATCAAACGAATTGTCAACATCAAACGAGTCATGATTACAGAGAGAAAATCAACGGAATATCAACAAATATCGAATAAATCAAGTAGCCAAACAAATGAGAATGAAATGTCCTTACTAAAAGGACGGAATATATGTACCTTAGCGATTGCACACGGAAAGAAATGTATACAAACAAAAAGGAATCACAAAGATGTCCACGATCATACAAAATCATGATTACATATATTACTTAACTTATTTAAAAAGTTACTACTCAAACTTACCAAAAATAAAGGTTGACTTTACTTAATTAGGGTTTTCAAAATTTCTGAATTTTACAACTTATTTTAAGTAAGTTTCCTTACCCAAATGTCTTACCAAATCATTCTTAAAAATTAAGGAAAAAATCACAGGTCTTCCCTAACATATCTAGTGTGTCCAAAATCATGAGTTTGATTTATTTCCATTTTTAAGTGTCCCTATGACCCTTGTTACCCAAAACAGTCCCGAAATTGGCCTGGCAGAAACATACGAAATCTTTGCATATGAAAACCATACTTAGACAACTTGAAAAATTATGAAACAAAATATGAGACATAGCTAATATCATGTATTTTAACATATTCAAAAACCAAAGTCTATCTCCTTATGGTTTATGAATTTAAAATCGCACACTACAACCGAATTTTTAGAACTGAATTTCCAGAATTGACACTTAATCTTTTAACACCCAAAAACCATACTTCCCAACCTTGAAAAATTACAAACTCAATTGTTCCAGAAACTAGACTCATTGAACTTAATCATAGAATCAAGAATCACGTTAAAATCTATTTTTATGAACAAGTTATACCTCGTTGATCATGACCTACTTTTGCTGCCAAATTTTAGATACAAAAACCCTAATCATCCCCATTAATTAACATCCTAGGGTTTCAAAACTTGTAATTTTTCATTAATAACACATTTAATGATTGATTTAGGGTTCATAACATATAATCAAGCCATATACAAAAGATTAGATGATGAAAACATTGACAAACTTTTACACAAGATTAACCCTTTCAATATTCATGTTTTTATGAGAAAACTAGTTTAAGAATCATGGTGACAAGATTTAAAAAAAACAAAGAGAGGAGTGATTACCAATGATAATGAGAAGATGATAAGAACACCAACACACACAAAGATACACCAAAGAATGGAGGATTACACACTCAATTAGCACCTAAAACCTTCAAAAACAACCAGGAACACCTATACTTTCTTCTTCCTAGCACCTTCAATGGAGGAATACCAATAGAATGAAGAGAGGATTTTTTTTTATGAAAATGGTGAGAATGAGAATGCAATGGCTGGCCATAGGGAGGTTTTATAGGGTAAGGGAGACAAAAATAACTTGTTGGAAAATTAAGAGATACTTTCTAATTTTTTTACAGTTCTTTCCTTCGATAAATGTTTTATCAAATTAAATGATTCTTGTTTTTATTTCTTTCAAAAATCGGACCATATGGATCGAACAAGGAGGGAAAAATAAATTTTCATCTTTCAGGAAGATTACAAAAATATTAAACAAAATATTTTATACTTATCTCTTAAAATAGGATTTAAACAAAATTAGAAAGTAAATAATCTAAATAACAAAATAACAAAATTTATTTTTATATTTGTTTATTCATATAGGGGCCGGCCATATATGTAATTTTTATAAGTTATATATATTTTTTTCTAAATTTAAATACCTTATATTATATTTCTAATATTTCTAAAAATCATAACCTAAGGTTTTTATTTTCAAATTCTTTTATTTAAACTTTAGGTTATATTCAAAATTGACAAAATGAAATGACATTCAAATTTGTGGGGTTTACAATAATCACAAGAAGTTGCCCCAATGGGTGCCTTTGCCAAACACCCGCATAGTGATTCAAATGAAGTGCGTTTGGTTACCAGAAAGTATAGGTACACCAACGGGGGAGTTCAGTCACAAATAATTCTATTCATAGCATTAGTAATTAATGGTTCATGATAGTGGGGTCTTAATGACAAAAGTAAGGACTTAGGAAATAATGCATCAGAATAGCATAACAGTTTGGAAAAACACTCGTATTCATGGTTTATAGCATGTATCCCCCTCCGCGGTTTTATGAAACATTTCAAAGATTTAAAAATTCGAGGCTATGAACTCACCTTAACAGGGAAAATCTGATTGATGGCAAAAGTATATCAAGTGAAAGTAACGGCCTCGTCACGCAACCTAGGGTAATATGTCAAGTCTTAGTGAGATGGTTTATGTTTCAAAATTTTAACGTATTACTTGAATTATTAATTTATGGAAATATTGTATTCACTGTTCGGAACTCTCAATAATCCAAGGCCATGTAGTATCGTTTGAGGTGGACAAGGCACTATAAATCGTAAACCCAGAAAAACGTGTCAAACAAATACTCAAATGGAACCCCTCACATGAAAATTCCTAGTAACGTGATACGATAAGATTTTAAGTTTCTTCAAAAGCTAGTCGATGATAAATTACGTTAATTATATAATGTAATTGTTTTATAATGCGTCGATCGTTGATTATAGCGATAAATGTGTCGGGTTTTAATAAAATCGAGTCTTATAATATTAATTATATATTTTATATAAAGTATATAAAAATTATTATATCTTTATATTTTAAATTTGCAAGAATGGCCAATAAATACCCTTGATGGTTTTCTCAAACCTTTGTACCCAGATATCATGGATATGATTAATGATCAAGATATTGAGCATACGATTTCACCTACACCACCGCCAGACTAGCCTTTGATAAGTTATCTAAGTGGTCACGGTATGAAACCACTGGAAAGTGAATCAGTCCCCGAGAAACCTAATGAGTTAGATGCTTGTTAGAGTGTCCATTCCAAAAAAATTCTGTTATATCATGCAATGTAATATCAAATAATGTGTATTTCTTTGTTAGAACTTGTACCAAATAAGAATTCATACAATGATATATTCTTATTTTGTGTTGTCTTATAAATGTTGATAGAATGGCTCTCAAGAGGACATCAACATCTGCAGCACCAACCATGTCTCAGGTCGCCATCAGGAAACTAGTTGCTGATAGTGTTGACGCAGCTCTGGAAGCACACGCTGCTACCATGGCAAATACTGATAATACCAATAGGAACACCGGACCAAGAAAAACTCCTGTAGCAATAAAATGTAGCTACAAAGAGTTTATGAGCTGCCAACCTTTCAATTTCAAAGGTACGGAAGGCGCTGTTGGCCTCATCCGCTGGTTTGAACGAACTGAATCGGTATTTCTTCGTAGCAACTGTACTGAGGACTGCAAAGTGAAATTTGCTATTGGTACTCTAACCGAAGAAGCTTTGTCCTGGTGGAATTCATTCGCCCAGCCTATTGGAATAGAGGAAGCCTACAAGATTTTCTAGTCCGAATTTAAAAAGCTCTTAATAAAGAAGTATTGTCCCCGAACTGAGGTTAAGAAAATAGAAGATGAATTTTACAATCTGACTGTAAAAGGAAATGATCTCAAGACTTACGTTAGAAGATTCCAGGAATTGGCAGTTTTATGTCCAACTATGGTACCAAATTCTGAGAAACTTATGGAAGTCTTCATCGGGGGATTACCCAGAAGTATTGAAGGAAACGTTACCACTTCAAAGCCTCAAACTTTGAAGGAAGCTATTACCATAATCCAGAGGTTAATGGATCAAGTAACAAAGCATAATTCTGTGCAAGGAACCAATGATCACAAACGAAAGTTTGATGATGGAAGAACCTTCACCAACAACAACAACTACCAGAATAACCGTAACAACAATAGCAACCGCAACAATGATCACCAACAACAACAGAATAGAAGGCAAGAAACCGTCAGGGCTTATGCTGTTACCCAAACTGAAAACAGTAGGTATACTGGAAGCCTTCTCCTGTGTAAGAAATGCATCCTGTATCACACAGGACCTTGCACTGTCAAGTGTCAGACTTGCAACAAAGTGGGTCACCAGACCAGGAACTGCAGAAACAAAGGGCCAGCCACTGGAAGCAATCTACACGAAGTGGCATTGGACTTGAGGACGTCCAAACTTGTTATCATTCAAACTTTATGTTTTCATATGTATTTTGGGACCTTCTTTTGTAAAACTCTAAAATAATATTGAATGGTAACTAAATTTTCCAAAACGTATCTTTTGAGTCATTTTCTATGATTATGACTGTTGATTCATGAAGTAATACCCTAATTTAGCTTCCGCTGCTACATGTCAATTAAGGGGGAGCTATTACCTTGATGTGTGATTAACAACGATTGCCAAATATCTTTAGCCGTTTTACATATAAAAATTCTTTTGGATTCCTTTTTAGGTAAAGCATTATAAAGAACCATTTTAGCTTCGTTATTTTTGGCAAGCTTCTTTTTAAGATCGTCAGATTGTTCTTCAAAAGGAACATCCTCTAAAACTTGAGTAACTTCATTTTTGGCAACCGGTGGAAAATCACCATTCAAGATAATATGCCAAAGATCTAAATCTTTTGCTTTCACATAAGTTTCAAATCTATTTTTCCAATATATAAAATGATCACTTTGAAAAAGAGGTGGTATTTGCATAGATTGCCCTTCTAGATATTTATCCGAATCCATAAATCGATTCAAGCTTTAATGTACAGTATACCTTAAAGATCTTGGGTAACTTGGCTCTGATACCAATTGTGGAAACTATAAGGGGGGTTGAATAGTTTTTACCGTTTTAAAATTAAAATTTAGATTGTCAACTTATGTAAACTCAAGAGATATACACAAGTGTATATGATAGCGATGCAATAAGTAAGTAACTAATCTACGGAATATAAACAAGTAAAGATAAGAAAGATCAAACCGATGACACGATGATTTATAGTGGTTTGGCTACGAAGCTCCTCTTCGCCCTACTTCACTTCCCAAGTACTTAACTTGAGAGTTATCTTCACTATGTCAACAAGCTCCCTTTAGGCGAAGAAAACTGTACACGTCGCTTACACTTTTTTTGATACTAAGCTAAATACCAAGTTCTACTTTGAGATAGAACCAATCCAACACACTATGTATTTTATGGCCTAAATACTAACCTATCATACACATATGATACACACAACACACAACACAAGATATACAAGATGAATGATTATCACAAACGTGATGACACAACTAAACTATTAACACTTGAAGCTTGACGTCTTCTTGAGTGTTCTTCACTAAAGAGTGGAATGAGTTGATCACTTGTAATGAATTATGTAACAAGTATAATGATCAAAGAATATATAAAAGATAAAATATATGTGTGAAAATATTTGTCAAGAGTTGTCTAAAATGAAAGCTTAAGGTTGGTATTTATAAGAAACCTTTTGAAATTCAAATCTGTCCCAGGGAAATGATTCGTGCGACTCACGAATCTCCCATACCCTGGATCCGTCCCGTGTATTTGGTGGATCCGTGGGTGGAGCTGGGACAACATTTGTCATTTTGTGATTAACCCCAAATCTATACAAAATATTATTTTGTACTTATTAAAACTAGTTTAATAGATTATTCTAGAAGAAAATATTTCTTATCACCAATAAGGAAAGATTTTCTAGATTTGAAAAGATTGTTTCCACTTATGGTTAATCTTATTTTGTCTTACATGATTAATTTGATTAATATAACTAGCTTATAATTAATCATGTGTTAACTTAAATCATTTGATTAGAAAAGATTTATGCAAATGATAATATTTTTCTTTCATCGTTAACTATGTTTAATAATGTCATATTCATACCTTAAGTGATTTTTCGGCGTCAAGCAAACTTTCGACTAAATAACTTGTTTACGTAAACTTTTACGTAGTATGACATTATATTAGCTGATCCTCCGGGGAACCACGAAGAATCCGTTTAGTTAGGAATTAGAATGGGATTCAATTCAGACCTTTTGAGTGAGATTTTGAGAAGAGTTTGCTCTTTGGAGAGCAACAATACGATGGAAGTTGTAAGCTGTGTTCGGGGGGGGGGGAGTTATTGTCTATCGTTGGCCTCTATGTAGTATCAGTCGGGGGGACCTGAGAAGGCGTGGTGGTTTACCTGCGACGGATGTCAGCGGTTCGAGTCCGCCCTTTCTCCAACTCATGAACTTAGCCGATACAAAGGACTATATGATAGCACCCAATTTTTCCGATTCGGCGTTCAATCTAAATATTTATCATTCATGGACGTTGATAAGATCCATCCATTTAGCTGCACTTAGGATGGCATAGCCTTAAATAAAGGGCGAGGTTCTCAATTCGAGGACAAGGCTTACGGTGGGTATTAATGGCTCCCAGAGTACGAGGCAGGCGTAGTAAGCGTACGAATGCTTCAGGGAGTTGAAAATAAAGCATAGATCCGGAGATTCCCGAATAGAGTTAACCTTTCAAAATGCTGCTGAATCCTTATGGGCGGCAAGAGACAATTGGTGAACTGATAACATTCTTAGTAGCCACGAGGAAAGAAAAGCAAAGCGATTTATTTCGTAGTAGCGGCGAATATTGAAGCGAAATGGGAGCAGCCTCAAACGTGGAAAACGGGGTTGTGGGAGAGCAATAACAAGGTCGTGCTTCTAGGCGATTGCAGTAGAATGATGCACCTAGATGGCGAAAGTTTAAGTAGCCGGAAAGCATCTAGTTTACGCTTGACCCGAAGTAGCATGGGGCACGTGGTTGGAATCTCTGTGTGAATCAACAAGGAACCACTTGCAAGGCCTTTTTAGAATAAGCCAATTCATTTGGTTAAGGACCCCTGCAGATCACTCTTTTTCCTATTCAAGCTCAGCCCCTGTCTCCTGTTGTTTTCACTCGAGATTATTTGCAGATGAAGAGGTGTCAAAGGGGCTTCTTACTCCCCAAACAAATCCTCCTACATCTCTATATCATTAACTATGTTTAATAATGTCATATTCATACCTTAAGTGATTTTTCGGCGTCAAGCAAACTTTCGACTAAATAACTTGTTTACGTAAACTTTTACGTAGTATGACATTATATTTGTTATTATCAAAACATGAAGATCATTAAATATAGATATCGTTTTTGCGCGAATATTTGTATTAACAGAAATGGTGAAAAAGTAGTTTGGTCTTGGTAAGTAGAAGACCTCTTTTGGATCAAGGAATCGTGAAAGTTGAAGCCCCGAAGTGTCAATCTTTTATTTTGGTATATTCATGTTATATTGGGTCTTTTACTTTTTGAAGTCAAATAATTTATAGTTTATGTGTTTTGGTTATTATTGAAATGGGTTAAGTGTGTATGATATGATGATTATGAATGGGTATTAGTAAATGTGTTAAATGGTGTTTGGATTGGGCGGGTGTGACCCGTTATTGTGTTAAGGAAAAAGGGTTATGTTTGACGAACCTTGTAGGCAATGCATATTGATAAATTTACAGAATTTTGGTTATTTTGGGTCTGTTATAGAAGGTTGGTCTTTTGTGTTTATGTGTTTCTACAAAATTCTACAGGTTTTGTAGAGGTTGTGTTTCTGAATACCAATACGGCGCATCCGATTTAATGAATACTGCGTATTGGGTTTTCAAGCTAGATACGGAGCATTGATACGGTGTATAGCAGTTCAAGATTAGTACGGCGTATTCAATTTAATGAATACGGCGTATTCATCTACTGGACTTATACATAGTATTCATATTTTTGAATACGGAGTATCAGTTCTGGACTCAATACGGCGTATTTGATTTGGTGAATACAGCGTATTGGCTTCTGGAAGGTTTAGCGCTCTATCGTGCTTCGAGTTTTCATTTTTGTGTTATCATACTTTGTTCTTATAAATATTAACGAGCTTATATATGTTATTTGTTTTAATGTTTGTTCCAAATTTTATATAGTTTGTTTGAAAAAGTCCAATTGTGAGTATTTTTCGAAAAAAAATTCTAGTGGTGTTTAAAGGGCATTTCAGATACTTCGTGTGCTTATGATTTTTTTCTTTTGTGTCTTGCAGGGCTGGTGCAGGTCCTAAGAGCTGGTGAAAGAGTAACAAGTGGTGTTCATAAGCACAAGTCATGTGGATGTTAGTCTCATACAGTATATACTAAATGAGACTAGCAATATGACCCATAAAGATACCTCAGTTCATTTTGATTAAAATACATAAAATCACATTTCATGATATGATATGGTAGATATAGAAGCATTGGAATGCTAATGATGTGAACATATAAAAAGGTTTATGAGGTCTAAATATGTTTTAGGTTATTGGATTCGACTTGGACAAGTACTATTATACAAATGTGATTTATTTACACACATGTAATTATTTCAACAAATGCTATGAAAGAAAGGCAAGATGTCTTGATCTTCTTATTAATGGGGGCTATGTATCATACCGTGACCATATAAGCTTTTTGTGATTATATATACAATTTATCTTCACACAAAAGAAAACGAAAACAAAAACAAAACATACTAGAACAAATAATGTACCATTTAAACATTATAGTTAGTACTAACTTAACTCTATGAAATAACACTAATTATAAAAGAAAAGAGTTTGCATGTGTTACAAATTGAATTTTGACCATGGTTATCAAATATATAAATTAATGACTTTTTCTACTTTTAGTTATCCCTAAAAGGCCAAATATCTAACTAAGATAGGCATCGCTAAACAAATGAAAGATTTGAAGCAAAATAGGAGCCGGAATGCAGCTGCTATAAGTATGATTCAATCGGGAGTCACACCGTGAATCTTCCCAAAAGAGCTTAGGAGGTATTCAACCAAGAATTTTTAAGAAGACATCAATGTGAGCTACAAAACTACAAACTCTCATACGTGATTACGAGAATACGAAAATGAAAGAAATTGAGTCACTAAGTGACTATTCATTTGGATTAACCGATTTGATTAATTAGGTGAAAAGCTGGTGATGATGAAATGGAAGACTAACAAGTTGTTGAGAAAATTATCGTAAGTAACTTTGAAAATTTTGATCCAATTATGGTGGTCACTCAAAACATTAAAGATCTTAAAACTTCGAGCATTCATGATTTGTTTAAGTTATCTCTAGTCAATTGAGGAGCGAATGACACGCCACTTCGGCAAAGGCGACGTTTCAATACAACTTGCTAGGAGATAAGAAACCACCATAAATATATGGAGGAGGGAGTTCTTGAGGTGTTTGAGGAGGCAGAAATTTTAGAGGTCGTGGACGTGGACAAAGTCACGGAGGATCAAGAGGTCGAGACAACTTCGACAAAAGATCATTCAATATGAAGATGTAAAACGATTCCCCGATGGGGATGGAGGTGGGTACAGTGATGAGACTTGGAAATGAAAATGAGAATGGTAAATACAATCATCGATATTCCCCAATCCGTTGTCATCCTTAGTCATACATGCCCATTTAAAAAAAAAAAGTTTAAATATGCCTAAATATTTTACAAAATAGCTTATAAAAACCCCATTTTATAATTTTGACATAAATAAACTTAAAAGGACCATAATGCAACCACATCTAAAAATCCCGCCAAACACACTCTTTCATTTCCCGCCAAAACCAAAATCCCCCAAATTACATTTATCAAATCAAATCCCAAATCCAAACCCTAAATCAATTCAAATCAAATAAATGGAGAGCAACGCTGGTGCAGCACCGACCGGTTGTTACAAGTGCGGCCGTCCCGGTCACTGGTCACGTGACTGTCCATCAAACCCTAACCCTAACCCTAACCCTAACTCCAGCAATAATGATCAGTTTAGTAACAAACCAGCAGCAACTTCGCATCCGTTTAAACCCAGCGGCGGACCGCAGAAGCAGATTGAAAAGCCGAAGAAGGTTCCGAAAACTAGACCGAAGCTTACGGCGGAACTCTTGCTTTCGGATGATGGTTTAGGATTTGTTCTTAAGCATTTTCCAAAGGCGCTTAAATGCCGCGGTCGTGGTCACGAGGTATTGTTTTGTGTTTTTGAGTTTTTATTTGATTTTGTTTGAGTATTTATGAATGTTGTTAATTTTGATTATTTGGAGCCTTAGAATGAGTGGAAATTTGAGAAACTTAGTTGAAATTAGGATGCAACCAAGGCGACAATAATATACTTGCGTCGAAAATAAATATCTATACATATGCTATTAACTCATACGTAAATTTGTATACAAACTTGGGGAAGGGTTAGTCGGCACCCAGAGGGTTTCCCTACAATTTAAACCTTTTGGAGAAATTTGTATAGAAACAAATATATCACTCAAAAGCTCAATAGGAACTCAACTTAAGACTCTATAAGCTCGAGCTCACCTTGTTAAACTTTTCTTGCTTGTTTTCTAGGCTCAAGCTCGAATCTCAATGAATAAGGTTACCTTCAGATTCTTGCATTTAACTATAAAAAATAGTGTAGATAGTTACTATGGGATGAATGATGCTATAAGAGTGTGCGCCTTATTGATGTCATCATGAATTATACAGCTCAGCATTCACATACGTTAATTATAGGTAACATTATACATTTGTGCCAAAAGCATAGTAATGTTTTTAGCACTAGACAGTAAAATAGTTGAGAGTGGATTTTGAGTAATCATTCCCCTCCCCGTCCCCAGAAGGATAATGTATATTTAAAAATGGTGGTCGGCTATGAGTATATCTGCTCGAGAACAAAATAGAAATAAAGTAGCTGAAAATATTGCATGATCATTTAGAATGATGTTGCATATGCAGTGCCGATCCTGAGCCTAGAATTAATAAGTTTTACTTAGAGAGATTATGATATATGAAAATGAATAGTAATGTATATGTGTTTTATTAAGAGAGCATTTGTATAATATTGTAAGGTTTTTGTATCTTGTATTTATGGGGGTGATTGACGAGAAGTAAGAGTCTAAAGAGACAATAAGATACTCTAAGATAAGAAAGGTAAGAAGAAATATAGGATTGGATAATATAGTATTAGGATAATAAGATATTAAATGAGTTGAGAGATTAAGATAAGAATAAGAAATATAGAGATAAGAATTAAATAAATAAGTACCTAAGAATTAAAGAAATAAGATTTAGAAATAAGAAATATATAAATAAGAATTAAAGAAATAAGAATTTAATTGGAGGGAGGGCGGGTGTAAGAAATAAGAGATAAATGAATTTAAGAATTATAGATTAAGAAATAAAGTAAAATAAGAAAATATTATGAAATTAAGAATTAAGTATGATTTAAGTAATAACAAAAAATAAGTAAATAAGAATTTTGAATTTAAAGATATTAGTAGAATAAAGAAATTAGAATTTTAAGAATTTAAAAATTTTAGGATAAATATGAATTAGAATTGTAAAGAGTGGTAATAGAGAAATAAAGAAATGAAGAATATTAAGAAATAAAGGAAATAGAGGAGAATAAGAATGTTTAAGAAGAAAATATGTGCTATGTCTGTATATTTATCCCATGATCCTCCAAGTATTTGATAGAAAACTGTCTCGATATAATGTTATCAAGTGTATTAACATGTCTACATTAAATAGTAGATGTCTTTCAGCAAATTCCTATTTTTGGTCTTTTTTGTATCGGATATCTATTATAATAAATTATTCATTATTATTCTTGTCTTTCGTCGAATTTTTAAGAAAGTTAATTCTGTAGTGTAAAATATTTCTAAGTTAATGTTCGTCTAAAAAGTTTCGGCTCTTATGTACCCTGTTTGCTTGTGTAAACGTTGTTTCCAGGTTGTTTTAAACCTCGATTTCAAATTTTCTTAAAATATGCAATTCTCCTGACAAAGTGTCAAAACTCTACGTTGATCAAACACGCATTTTCCAACTGAGAGTTCGAAAACGTATCTTTAGATTTATATTAAGTATGAATGCGATTAAATACCCGTTTAAATGTTTAGGTTTAACGTAGGTTGTTGCACTTATTGGGCCATAAGCCCAATATTTGTCCAAAGTTCACTAGTTATTATTTAGCCAAATTGTGTAGTCCGTTAGTCCATTTAAAAGGTCCAATTTTAGTCCATTAATTATTGGGCCTTATAGTCCATTAGTAGTTTTGTGACATTTAGTAATAGTAGTCTGTGATTAGCCGATTTGGAATAGAGTGCGGATTGTTTTTATTAAATCCTACAATTGGGCTGTTAGAGGTGCCTAATAAGCCCAAAACTCAAGTAGTTCTAAAATACAATAGTCCAAAAATAGTTGCAATCAAGCAATGGTGTTTAGTTAAATATAGCATTGGTAAACCATACACTTAGTTAAGTAGTTAAGCTGAAAATAAGCCCGAGATGTCATGTAGGAACCTTGTTGGGCCGTTTGACACGCATTGAGATACCCAACAAAACGATTCAAAAATATAATAATTCTGATAACTAGCCCAATAAGCTATTTATTAAGCAAATAAATACTTTAGTGTCAAAAATAAGCTAAGATATAAGTCAAAAATATAAGCCGAGACCAATAAGCCCTAAAATAAGCCACGACTTATTTTGTCTTATTGGGTCGTGAGCCTAGGTGGCCCAAAATCTACGAATGAGCTAGAAAATACGCTAATAAGCTAGAAATTTCATTTAGTTCGAAAATAAGCCACAAATAAGCCAATAAATATGCCAAACTTAAATAAGCCAAAATACAAAAATCTTGTCTTTGAGCCGTTTCCTGTGTGACTCCTTGTGCCGTGGAGACAAGATAATGCCTGAAAAACTTTTGAGGGTCTTATTAAATAGCATTCCGAATTGTCTAAAAGTAAGGCTAATATCATACTCGAACTTTATTTCTAAATAGTAACCTAAAATGACATCCATGACACTGTTGAGGATCCTTTTCTTGTTTTTCTTTTGTTTAAATTTTTGAACGCGCCAAACGCCACCTTTTTAGGTATTTGCTAACTTGTGTATTCTAAATTTTTAGAAAACGCAGTGTACAACTAGTGTTTTAGCAAGGTTATAAGCATAAAAGTATAAGAATTTTAAGAATATTGAGACTTACAAAAGAGGGTTTCCAAGAGAGGATTTAAGCTTGAACATACAAACCGAATGTTGTTTTTATTAACCCACGCCTACTAGAATTCAACCCGTATATATTTGAGCTTCCTTGATCTTGAAAAAAGTTGAAAGATGAAATGCTTTGGGTTTTGCGTGTTCGTCCGATTTCAAGACGATGTGGAGGAAGAGAGAAATGCTTATGATGTGTGTTTTTGGTTGTTTATGTGTGTGATTTTGAAAAGAGAATGAGACAAGTTAGAGGATGCATGCATGGACACATTAGTTAAAAAATGCCTTGTTGTTCCCCTTGTGTGGAGCATCGGTCGGAACCAAGCATACTCTATGAAAGTATCGTCTAGTTGAAGTGATTTAGTCTTTGGCGGGATGTTTATCGAGTTGAGTTGAGATTTATCATGACCGGATACAGTTCTTCGAAGTTCTAAGCATGTATTTAAGATGTTTAGATACGTTAATAAATGTAAATGGAAATTGATTTAAAGTTATCGTGTTTATTTTTAGTATAGGAATTGATTTAAGTTCGTGTAGTTTTCTGTTTTCTTTAATTGCAAACAAAACCCGCAGATTCACGTTTAATGCAAACGTTTTCTAGAAATATGAAGTAACTTATAAGAATATAAGTTTTATTAAAATGATTTAATATAATTTAGACATAATTTAACTTATTGTCGTGCCCTGTGATAAAGTTTGTTGTGTGCGTTTTCGCTGCGCGCGGAATAGATTTCCCATTAAGGAGTTTGTTTGTGATCGTGTAACGTTAGAATTGATATTTGAATCCAAAATTGATTATCCATTTAGAAAAATTGGTATTTACAGTAGGTTAAAAAACTGAAACTGTTTAGTGTATAGAAAGTCAACAAAGTCAACTTATGGTTTTGTATAGAATTTTGATGGAAATAGTAGTATGTAGAATATTCGGTCTAATTATTTTGGATACTAAGACTAGGAAAATACAACGCGTTTGTCACAATTATGTACTGAGACAGAGGCCACTTAACTATTAAACATTTTTTAATTTTAGGTCACTTATTTATCAAAACTAACTTATAAATGAGTATCAAATCTAACTCATTTGTTGGTTTGTTTTCGTTTGGATAATTTTATATCAAAAATCTTTGAAACAATGAGAACAAAGTTAAATATAACTTATTAAAACAACATAAATGAGTATTGAAATGTAACATATCAGTTTTATTCATTTTTATGTGGCAACCCTTTAATCAGTTGAAAGTAAATAAAGATAATTTTCAAGTAACAATTTTACGTTTAAAATTTTATTATATTGTTTTGATTGTTGTGAAGTACCTTTATTCTGAAATTGTTACAAATATCGTTGCAAGCGGAATTTGAACGAGATTGGTAAATGAAAACAAAAAAAATACTTTGGTTAACCATAGTAGAGTTTAAAGACTAAATAGTGGCAGTAAAACGTAAGAAGCTTAAATAGTTGTGTGTGGCCGTTTAATTACATAAATGTATATGAGCCTTTATGTAGTATCAGGATAGATAATAAGCTTCTTTTTGTTACATGTATCATGATGATCGTGTAATTATATTCAGAAATTTAATTTAGTGCAGAAGTTTTTCGAATTTATAAAACTAGTTTACCTATGGTCTGACACCGCACTAAATGGCAGTATAAACCTGCGGTCGCATGTGAGTGCTAGGATTGGTTAGTAAATACGACGGTTCTTCCAAGAGCTAGTGGTTTATTTGTTGTTAATTTGCTAAATGGTGTCCCCCCCCCCCCCCCCCCCCCCCCCCCTTTTAGAGATTGGAATTCGAAATGCATATAACAGCAATTAAAATGCGAGGAGTAATTACAAATAGAAACTTAGTATCAGAGCAAAGAAAGCTAGTCTATGAATCCTAGATATTCCCTTTGCTATTGCTATAAATGTGTGTCTTAGTGACGAATGTTATCTATGGATATCGTTATTTTAATCTAGGCGTGTTGCTAATATGTGAACAGACCCGAATGGACTTCAAAATCTGCCATCTTAGTACTTTGCTTTGATCCCCCAAAAAAAACTCCATGGACATCTGAAGGCGAGGGGTATCCAGGTTATAAGTGATTAAACCCCAACGTATCCCTAAAGACTGTTTATATTCTAAGGTAGGATTATAAACACCCTTAGATTTTCCTAAACATTTTAAGTGTATAAGGTTTAGTGCAGGCTTGTAATTTTTGTATTTGAACAATTCCTACACTAGGGAAATAGTGGCCTATTACCTTATTACCTCGTATCCTGTTAAAGTCTTATATTGTAACAATTGTTGTAAGCCTAATGAGAAGAGCTAACATTGATTTAAGCTACTCCTCAGACACTCACCCGAAAACTCTATTGGACGAAGACATATGGTCGCAATAAGTGATAGTACTACAATGCAAGTATAAAAAAATAAATAGGAAAAATGCTATCATAACAATAGCAAATTCGATAACATAGGCCTATCATTCCCGACCCCCCCCCCCCCCCCCCCCCCCGCCCCCCCCCCCCCCCCCCCCCCCCCCTCGATTCGCCACTCCATAGCAAGATTACAGTAAGAAATACAATGAAGGAAATCTTGAGCATTGGAATAAACGCATATTTTACAGGATCCCGTTAATTGAATAATAATGATAAAAAGTAAGTTAAAGTGACTTCTGCCTTGACTATGTAGCTGGGAATTCTTCTAGTTGCGTCGTTGAGTATGCATAGTGAACCGTCCCTATATTACTCGCATGTATGTGTTCAGATATTGAATGACAGAAATCGAGTCGTCTACTATTATAGTTACAAATTCATTAGGGTAGTTGATGTGTTTGGTTAAAGCCATAATTAAGCTGATGTGGGGCTGTTCCATAGTTGCTGACTGTTACTCAACTACTTAAACTATTTTAAAAAAAAATATTATTGTTATGGTGTAACTGATAGAGGCACTAAATTGTAACGCTAGATAGTTGGGTCTTATATCAGATAGTGCTATCCACTCATTATGTGTTGGCAAGCTACCAGCATAGTAGTGATGAAGACAACTTATGCTGTATGTCATGGCATATTTTAGTCGTGACAAAATAGTCCTAAACAGGAACTACGGTGTAGTAGCAAAATAAGACGCGTGGCCCGGCACTTCGCCTGTATGTTAGGACGTGTTAGTAGTTCTTTTTTTCTTGTTAAACTTCTTTCACGAAATCCAATCTTCGCATAAGTACTACTTCAGCGTCATCCACATGTTCGTATTTTAACCTGTCAGTAAACGCAAATACATTGTATAGAGTGAATTAAGTGAGCATCCATTGTTTCAGCTATGATTATATGATAATTTACCAAGATTTTGATACTAAAAAGCTAGCTCTCACTTAATTTGATATTATCAAACAGATGTACCTCCCCACTTATATACTTCTTACTTTCTCCTCCATCAGATCGCAGCTCAGAGTCTACAAGAAGTAATCATGATCACTCACGCAATGTATCCCTATACTTAATCTCGCATAGACACATTGAAAGTTCTAACGCAAGCTTAGACTTATGATAGCTCAAATCATCAAAGCCAAACACCACACTCAAAATGGGGATCAAAAATCATCCTCAACTATTAACGTTTCAAGTCTAAGTGTTTTATTTATTGGGTTGATCACTCAGCCTGCGCAATGTATATAAGAGCGTTGTATTTATTCATATAGCTAAAGTGCGAAAATTACGAAGATACTAGAATCTGGCACTAGACTAAGAATTAGGTCTAAACAGGGTCTTGACTTGTGGCGAACTTATCGGGTGACACATACAGTGGTTTAACAGGTGATTGATCTATCCGATGCAGCATGCATCGTAGAAAAGGTAAACAGAAAATCACACATGCCGTCGTCAAACTACATAAAGTAGGCAATTGTGATTGCTCTGTAATCTAGTCAGACGTGCTGAGTCAGCGGTTAAATGTTAAACGCATAAAAAGGCGTTAGGGGGGACTTGGATAAGAGCATCTGGCATATTATTTGATGGTGAAAAGTAAACACAATAAAATACCATATAGACTAAACATTCACAGGGTTGTCATAACCGGCCAACTACCCATCATGAGTTCAAGCCTGTCTCTCGTGCGTGGAAATCTGTATCAGTATACAATATAAGGCGTTATTATCGGATTATGAGCAACTGTTAGTCCTGCCTTTGTGCTAAAGATGATAGCAGATCTACTAGTCACCCAACCTCAAAATCAACAGTTGGCTTTATAGATGAACCTAACTATTAAATCTCGAACAATTCGTTGGTTTTTGTCATAACACATAGAACCAACATAAGTAATGCTATAGAAGTCATTAATTCATATCGTCTTTTTTGCTCATTACTTATGTTTCACGCGTATGATAAAACAACATATCCCGACTCACTCTGAGATGATCAACATTGATCAGAAGCTGATGGTGCTATGGTGGGCTTGTCCTCCATTCAGGAAGCTCGCTCTTCAATACGCTAACTACACATACGTGATAGATCTTAACCCTGAAACTGCCGGTTAAAAGAATTCCCAGAGTGCACATTCTAGCGATGTCGCATACAGATGGAACTTTAGTATATGGACAGCTAGATAGTTCAAACGAACATTCGCAGCCGCTGCACTCGCGAATGGAAACTTGCCAGGGCATATCGTTTCCTTTAGCAAACATATTGCGCTGGCAGTTTCCTGTAGCCTGCAGCTAGATATATGAGGTTCCAGATCAGTTTGTGTAGATAGAGGCGCCTGTTTGTTTCATGTTACTAATTCTCGCGCACGTCCCATGAGTCCTGCATGTTTAGAATACAGATTTGTCTGCAATTTTTAGTAAGTTTTCGTCTTCATGGACCCACCAGTGCATCAATGGCTTCTTCGAGCTTAAGTCACCGATCTATCGAGGTTCTTGAGGCGGTTAGAGTAGAATACACGGTAGATAAATAAGATGTAACAACGTGTCCGTTAGATTACATTCAGTCATTTGTGTTAGCCATGTATGATTGTAGTATAGTTCGCAAGTATACTAAGGCTCGCAGATGTGATCCCGTTCAAGATTGCTTCATAACGCGTAGAGACTCATAGAACCAGAGCATTTGGTATTGTGGTTGCGGGATTGGAAACAAGCAAGTATTATGGATTCTGACTGGTAATGTTCTGTGGCAATAAATGTCAAGCTCTGAGCATTATCAGATGGTGAACAAAGAGTAAAATATTTATTCGCTTCTATACTTGTGATTGGGGAAAGGAAAACTTCTTGCTTTCGGCTATTATTCTATATTACATTATATGATGGTTTAATTATAGGAGGAGTTGTTTCCCCACAGCATTTTCCCATAGGCGCTTTGCACGCTTTTTTTTTTTTTAAATTGCCTTGCTCGCTCGCGCCGACTCGGGCCAGCTGCGAAACCTCGCGCTGGCGCTCGCAGGTCGTCATGGGGTCAATCGGAGCTGGTTATCTTGGTTACATCAAGGGTTTATATTAATGGTAGGTTTAGAGTGTCATTCACGAGCGTAAATTGTTTTGGGGCTAGGCGGTTTTTGACGTTTTTCCCACTTCAGATTTTTTTTTATTTGATGTTTGTTTGGTTCTTCTTTTATGAAGTATATAACTTAATGTTATTTGTTAACTAATTCTTCTTGATATTTATATTCTGGAGAGCCTATTAGACATGCGTGGAAATTTGAAGAGATGGAAACTTAGTTTGTTGAGTGATAAATTTATTTGTGAATGAATAATTGGATATAATTTGAATTGTGAAATTAGGATTGTCTTTGTTGCAATACCTAACAAACAACACTGGATCGAGATATACCTGCCTCTTCATGCCCATGCTTTTACACTAACTCCATGTATTCCTGCAATGTTTCATGGTTCTGAGATAATGCTATAGTCTCCGTTTCCTATGATTCGCTAAAAGATTTAACCAAAACTTAGTACGAAAAACAAATAGAAAAACAGACTCGCTCTCGCTTTAAGATTAGAGAAAATAATATATAGCCTCCCCATCTGCAGCGCGCGCGTCAAGAAGACGTCGATGGAGTAGCATTAGAAGGTTGAATTAGTATTATAGTTCAGTTTCTCTAATTAGTACTTTGAGATCTGTTTTACTCTTGTGGGTTTCGTCTAACACTGTGCGAACTGAACGAGCTGGAGAACTCGCGGTTCGTATGTAGTGCTATGATTGGTAAATGTCCTGATGAGTGCATCCCATCAGAGCTCAAGTCGTCCTAAGTAGTTGTGTATTTGAAAATGTCGACAGGATTTGAGTAAAGTGATCTTTCTTTGTAGTGATTTGAGATTGAAATACGTTAATAGAGAAGATAATACTGAGCAGAGAGAATGTAGTTTGTGAAGATAAATTTTGAAATCAGGGTAGAAAAGCAGTGAAACAATGACTGAGTCTACTATCTACTCAGTGCTGATCAATGTGCTCTAAGTAGGATGTCTCTAGTCTTAAGCTCTTAACAGATAATGCGTTATTGTCGGATAAGCGTGTTTACACTGTAGTTAGCAATCTTGTTTATCGTTTTTTTGCTGTGCGTTCTGAATTATGTTCACATCTGTCTACAGCGATTCTAGACTTCGAATTCCGTCCAGATACGTGATCTATGCAAATCGTATCCACGTAAATCCTTGGTGCGTCACAATCGTAAGATGTGTAGGTTGTTGATGCCAGGTTGTCGAGTGACTTTATAGCCTTTGCTAGGAAAAAGCTTTTTTTTTTTTTTTTTTTTTGTTCCGCCCCCCCCTCCCCCCCTGCCTCCCCGCTTTTCCGAACAACTCACTAGGAAAAAGCTTGACTCGGTTGCACCCCTAGTTGAAATGAACATTAGTTGAAACTTTTATGTAGAGTGTAGATGATGCTATATATATAATTTACATCAGGACTATTATCCATACAAAGTGATGTTAAGATTACTTATGGTAAAACATGTATGGCTGTACTGGATTATTAAATTAGCACAGCTTAAATGTTCTTATACTTAATGTGGTAAAAGAGAAGGGTAACGTTGTAGGAAGTCAAGGTGATGGTGTTTGAGGGATAGACGGAGCATGGTTTATCGGCCTTGTTGTTTTTGTTACTCTAATGAACCGACAAGCTGGCCTCTTGTGATAATATCAAATGGTTTATTTATGACACGATATTATGCAGGTAAGCGATAAAGTTTTTATGACTAGTGGCACATTATGCTCTAATAGTCTAATGCACACCCCTATACTCTTATCCTGCTGTGTTGTGTATGTTTTTCTTGCACTTGTGTGCTATCCTCATGTGTGACCTTATAAACCGGCATGTCTTGATCATGAACTAGTGAATGAGTTGTCTGTAGTTGAGTATTCAGTGACACATAGTGTTACTGAGTTTGCTTGGGCCACATTTTGTTGATTTTCATCTAGTGACAAAACCATAAAAGGTGGAATGCCATATTTATAACAGATGCACTGAACATGATGACATATATCAGAAATTGTAAACTGGCTACTTGGATGCAACATTATGGAAATTTTGTGTTTTAAATGAACTGTGCAGATGACCACAATTTTTCATTGAGCTAAAAGAATTGAATCTTATCTAACTGCATGAAATAATTTGCAGACAAGTGATCTTGGGAATCTGTTAAGCTTGTATGCAGAATGGCACTCACAACTGATTCCCTACTACTCATTCGACCACTTTATTCACAAATTAGAACAAGTTGGTGGCTCAAAACGTGTCAAGGTAAGTACTTCATCCAGCTACCAGTTGCAATTACAAAATGCAATATATGTTCTTTTCTTATCAGGTGTAAAGGCCGAGTATAAATCCATGCTAGTTTATTTCTTTTTATATTTTGATTTGGTATAAACCTTTCCTTTGTCATTATTAAAGCTAACTAAGGCGCTACTGAATAGGGTAATTGATTTTCTGTATTAGCTTAGTTGGTTCCGTAGACGCATCATGTATGTGAGCAGCAGAATGTGTAAATGAAGATAGAGATTAACTTTTTTTCCTGTGGATTCATTTTATTCAGAAAGCTGTAGTGAAGATTATATTCTTCAATGTTAAGTTAAAGTAGACTGAAGGCTATAACCAAGCTAGTTGGAGTCTTCAGAATTGATCCACTGGGGAATCTATAGTCTTACTATTTAAGTATACATATCCGCCAAAGCTGCTTACAGTAGTTGATAAAGTATTTGAATCAAAACAAAAAACGCATGATCGGTACGTGAGAGTCCAACATCCAGAGTATTTTGTATGTCTGTGTGGTCGTTTTTTATACTAGTACATTCATTGTTTAGAACCTTTCAGTGGTCAAATTGAAAATTTAAGAACATTGCTAGCCTAACAACTGTGGTTTGGAACATTCTGTAGCTTCCTAATGCTCTAACTGCACTGTTCAAATACAAATTTTTGTTCTTATCCTACAAACATCACCTCTTTGATTTCACCTCACAAAATTTGTTTAAGTGACTCTAAAAGAATACAAGGTTGAGGCGGTATTATAGCTAGAGACAATTTCTTTTATGCAATTTTCTATGAAACAACAAATAGTATTTTTTTTCAGCCCTCTAGCTCAAGAGAGAACTGGACTAAGGTTAACTGCTTGGTGGTAGTGTGTTGCTATAGTTAAATGATGTTGATTGAATGTCACTTGTCAACTGATGTTGAATTGCTATTATATAAGTCAAATGCAGACTGTATGCTGGTTGTTAATGTGTTGCTATTAGTTAAAAGATGTTGATTGAGTGTTAGTGGTCTACACTGATGATTATATAAAAATTTCACTGGTCAACTGATGCTGAATTGCTAATATATGTCAAATGCAGATTGAATGGTGGTTGGTAATGTATTGATGGAGTTATATGATATTGATGAAATGATAGTGAATTACACTGCTTATGATAATTGAATGTCTATTGTCAGCTGATGCAACTATTAATGTCAAATCGTTAATCTATGATTATTTAAGTTAGTGCCAGCAATGTCAGAAATGTTCCCACTGTTTGAATTTGAATGTTCATTTGACCGATGTTGGTGATTCTATGATAAACTCAGTTTATATAGCATACATGCCTTTTCAATTATCTTGGGTATTATATCTTCACATCAAACTGTAACAGTTGAGCAGTTTAGTTCATGCTGGATAGAAAGCGAACCATTTGAGCAACAGGCTGCTTAGAGCAATTAAATACCAGTGTTTATCCATTAAGGACTGAAAAAAGTAAAAGAAATGAAAGATTATTGGGGAAAAAAGCATACCGAGGAAAATAATATGTTATAGAAATGGGCATATTTTCTTAACCATAGATCATCTACAGTGGTTGGTGTATCTTTTTTTCTTTTTCTTTTCACTTTCGTATATTAGAATCTAGTTTAAGGTGGAAGTTTGTCCTGGCTCAGTGGTATATATTTTCATTTTGTAAGCCACAATTATTTGAAATAGTTATTAAACGGATTGTACCAAAGTTTTGGTCATGTATACAAGGTTCTGCTATGCACTCAAACATCTAAATAAGAAATGCACTTGTTGTTTGTTTTTCGCAATGGTGATATTTATGTTAATATTGTAACCTTTGGCTAACCAGCTATGCATGCGGGATCTGCGAGAAAAAGTTGCAAATGGAGGTGACCCAGCCAAGCTACTTGAAACACCTAAACCACATGAAGACCCAAACAATGAACAAGGTATAAATGCCACGTAGATACATGTCATGTCACTTTTTATTTGATGTACATAATATACAATTCTACTGCAAAATCTGTCTTCTTCAAGGTGAAGCTATCCTAGTATTTAATCATAGATTCTCAAGTACATGTCCAGTATGTTATTGTCATAAAAGCGCTGAAGCATGAGAGTACAATTGGTCAACAAAAGATAAAAGCCACTAGTTTTCTGTACTAACAAGCGGAGGGACCTTAAACACTGATGCTCTCATGCCACAGCTTTTCTTCAGTCTCTCACATGGTGTTACTTCTACAGAAGTTTTCAAAATTATTACAGAAATGATTGTGTTACATTTTTTTTATTTTTTTACTACTGTATCATTTTTTGTAGCGTTTAGCTTCTAGTACAACTGCAATCTTTTTATTTTATTTTATTGAAATCAAAGTTGAGTAATGAAAGTATCAACTTTGATATGGCGTATTTGTTTTCTCAATGTGCAGATGGTATCGACTTAGAAGAACCAAATGCTCACTCGGAGGATACTTTGCCAAATCATGACACAGATGATTTCCAGCATGATCTGTTTGACGAGATCTACCAAAGTACTATTGAAGTAAGCATAATTCCAATTTCCACCATATTGAGTTTGAGTATATGCATACGGTGTCTGTATAGCATACATTCAAGTTTAATATGTTAATTACTTTGAATAAAGTAAAAGACTTGACGGCATGGCCTGATGTAGCTTTGTTTGCATAATAATGTCAACGTTTACATAAACAGAATACTAGTGGTTGATCAGGGTTTCGAGGCCAAATTTTTATTAGAGGATGCATGATGAGTTGGTGACGGATCAAAACATGTCTGGTTTGAACTTAGTCATTTTCTATCAAGGGTCTAAAAATGGCCCATTATGGGTTCTGAAATCACGTTCACGTTTGTTATTTGTAAATAATAAATGTGTTATGATCACATAAACAATAAAAAAACAATATTAACCTAAACTTTTTAGTAAATGATTTAAGATACTTTATACACTTTGGCACTTCACCCGTTAGCCATGTCCCATTTTTAGCTACTTTGAGATATCTATAACCCATATTGACCCATCGTAAATAAATTTGTCAAATATTCTGCCTCTGATGTCGATATATTCAAACAAAAACTAACGAATTTTCTCTGTTGCTAGGAACCATCCCCGTCATTGAATAATGAGGGTACTATTGCTGATACAACTGTACCAAAAGAACCTCCACCTCAGACAACCGATGCCAATAATATTGAAATGTCAGAAGAAGTGAAAGCCCGTATAGAAGCCAACAGGCTAAAGGCATTAGAGAGAGCTGCTGCTCGGAAGAGAGCTTTGGAATCTCAGGCCTCATAAGCAATGTAATAATTGTGTTATTTTGTTGTTTTTCGAAACTTTTATGTGCCTAAGCTAGAGAAGTGTCATTTTCATATGGAATATTTCAGTATAAAGTGTTTGCTCACTTGTGCTTTGTTGGAACTACCTTAAGAAACTAGAAAAGTTCTTAAGTAGTAGTATTTTGAAATCTGGTTTTAACTGATTATTTCTTTTTAAGAAAAATTAGCTGGAGTAATAATATTTTTATTTGCCTATACACCATATATGGGTTCAAATTTGAAACAATAAATTAAAATTTAGTAAAAGAGCAACATATGTTTCTTCAACGTTATTAGTTTAATAGAATGCGTTTATTTTCGACGGCGCATGTTATATAAACTTTATACATACGACTTTTTGTTAAATATAAATTACATATAAGTTCGGTGAGAACTTGGATTAGCTTAGTATTTAAAATGCTGTTATTGACAATGATGTTGATAGTTGTTCTTTTCTTTGGCATTAAATTGGTCTTACAGATGTTAAACAAATAAATAGATGGTCATTGTCTATTTGTCTGTACTCTGTATCTATTTAATTAGATTATGTGTTTTCGTCAAGAGAAAATACAATTTTGGTTAAACATTAACTTTTTTTACAGTTTTACAGACGTAGAATCTTGTAAACTCATTCTCAAACACCGGTTTGATAAACTATAGAAATATGTAACTCGAGTAATTACTGTGAAGTTACGCTCCATAAAAGCGTAATGCCATATTATGCAATCAAAAGTATCGATCAATAACTGTAGAAATCTAAATGTCACATAGATATCCTATGGTTCCAATGACTTGGAGCTTGTATCAGATGTTAAATTAATGTTCATTATAATAAAGGATCAAGCTTGAAACATATCGAGTCTACAGTTTGAGTTTATATGATCTCGACTAGTCAACTTACATGCTTACGACCTTTCTAACCTTTGTATGATTAGTAGCCATCTCCATATATTTGTTTTATGAAGCGTAGAAAAATAAATGTGTTCAAACCTGAATCTACACAGAGAATACTTGTCAAATTATAGATACTTAAAACACGATTTGAACCGATCTTACACGTGAACTTTTCTCAGTTTTAAACTACAACCTTATGATAAATGATACTCAAAAGACATAAAAAGAGTTCCCAAAAAGACAAAAAGTATCATATCCTAATGAATAGGAAGTGATGGTACATGTGATAATGCATGCAACGACAAATTTAAAGCCAGACATTCAATTCTTGGCTTCTTTTCGCATGCACACTCTCTTACCACGCTTATTGTTACTTGCCACCGATTAAATATTAACCAGACACAATTATTATATGGGGAAATGATCACTGCTGCAACAGCAGACAACTTGCCTGCTGTTTTAGTGTATTTTGGATGACTTATGATATATGTACCCCCTTTAAAATACAATTTGTACCCTCCGGGTTTTTTGCCCTTTTTTTGTATTTTATTTTTTTTGTATTTTTATAATTTTGTATATGTTATAAAACTGTGACACGGAAAAAACGAAACGAAAAATATAAAGTTTAACAGGTCAAAAGTATGAAACTGTCAAAAATTACGAAACATAAACTGATAAAAAACTGCGTTGCACTGTAAAAAGAGGTACAAAAGGAATCTTTTGTATCTTTTGACACTATGCAGTGGGTCATGGGGTACCAATAAGGGTACCCATTTTGGATTAGTTGGGCTACTGTTCATCAGAGGATCTGATGACACTGTTCATCAGAGGGTCTCCAAAATACACTAAAACAGCAGGCAAGTTGCCTACAGCAGTGATCATTTCCCCTTATTATATATGATACAACTATTACAGCTTAGATGTTTAAAAAAAATAAAAAAGAATCATTTTGAGATTGTAATCTTACATAATGAATTCAACTCTAAATGTATTCTAGTGAACTAAAACTATAAAAGTAAGAATCATAAAATGCTATAAGTTGAAATTGTGAAGCCTAAGAACAATAAAAATGTACTCGAAGTCGACACTAAATGAAAATACGAATCGTACATATTGGAAATACGAGTCAAGTGCGTGCCTTTTTCCATTTTTTGATAGTCATTTTAGTTGATACTAATAAAAATAAACTAGGAAATGTGTGTACATATTTTACAAATATTGGATCCCCTACTGTTCGCGTGCTTCAAGAGATTTAACAATTCTGGTTGAAGCCATTATATATATCCTATTAAATACAGCTCTAATTTTGAATCTAACTTAATTACGTATTAAACTACTAATTAAGTAATGCTTATGGCTATTACACAAGTATCAAATGAAGTACGTGAATAAAACATTGGAATCTTTTTCATGATTCAAACTAGATAAGGAATCATACTTAATTTAAAGAGGTTAAAGATGAAAAATATATATCAGATTTAGTATAATCTAATAGGACATTTTTCAGAAATGAGCAACGTCAGCCAAGACAAACGCTTCCACTTATTAATATCACATTGCAAATCGGGTTATCATGCAAAAAAGCCGAGATTCAATTCTCGAAAAAGTTAAGCATTTTCATTACATTTAGCTACGCAGATGTATCACCACTCTTTGAGATCGATATCAAGGGTATTTTGTGGTAATTGCAAATGGTTGACTTGGTATATGGCTTAATGAAGAAGTTTGTCTAGTTGTTGGATTTCCAAAAGGGATACCTTCTGATAAAATACAAATAAAGAAATCTTATGTACCTTAACACCGGCATTGGTTCATCTGTAATGACGATAATGGACAAATAGATGTCATCGACTTGAAATTTAAAGGGAATATGTCATAGAATAGTAACCAAGTTTCATTAGTGTTCCAATTTGATACCTCAAAGTTTATATTAACCATAAAAACAATCAAACTTTCAAAACTGTTCCAATTTGATACCTCAAAGTATCTATGTATGCATAAACATGTTGTACATTAATTTTAAACAGCCACCCCCTGAATTTAACTACTTCCAACCAACTGTATGTACAACCCGTTAATGCACAACTAAACATAGAAAATAACCACAAAATAATAACCAAGTTTGAGAAGTGTTTCGTTCAGGTCACTCTAACATGAAAATTACACAAAAATGGAACAGTTTAGAAACTTTGATGGTTTTAGTGATTGATATAAAGTTTGAGGTACCAAATTGGAACAGATCTCAAACTTGGTTACTATTTAATGATTTTCACCCAAATTTAAACAAAGAAAATATATGCAATTATCATTCGAATATGGACTCTTATGAAGGCAGAATGCTCAAGTTTATGTCCCATTTTTATATTTCACATATGGTATTATACAAAAGTTACATTATTTATGTTGTTAACAGGAAATTACAAAGTCCGAAGAAGGTGATTCCTCGATTGTCACGGAGTCTAATACTTCTAATAAGCTATCTGTTCTGCTTCCAGGTTTGTCTCATTCTTAGTTTTCAATTACTCACGCCATCTTTTATTATTAGTTGAGTTCATTACATCAGATGTGTAGGTATCTCCTCTGCTAAAAGTACAATAATTTTGTCTACTGTTTCCAGAGTTCAAGCGACGAAAAAGACACAGAAGAAAGAATATTGAGAACCAAGAACAGTGCATAATGAGAGGTGTGTATTACAAAAACATGAAATGGCAAGCTGCCATCAAAGTTGACAAGAAACAAATCCATTTGGGCACCGTTGGCTCTCAAGAAGAAGCCGCCCGCTTGTATGACAGGTAATTTTCGATGTCCGGGTCAGAAATTACACTCAAGTAGTAACAAGTGTAAGAAACTAGATTCTTGAATTCAGTAAGTAGTATATCAAGGAAGAAACCGTCTAGTTACTTTTTTGGAAAAAAGAGAAGAAAGCCACACAAGATCTAATCTTGATTGTCAAGAACGTCTTAGCAATTCATGCAATAATGACTGCTTTGTCGATTGCAAATTTATGAAAATTTGTGTTTATTGCAGGGCTGCTTACTTGTGTGGAAGAGAACCAAACTTTGATCTCACTATTGAAGAAAAGGAGGAACTGAGTAAACTGAGTTGGGACGATTTCTTAATCATGACTCGCTCTGCAATCAACAGCAAGAGTAAGTTAATTTGCTTCACGATTTTCTCTCAACTGCCATGAAGCAATTTCTTGAATTAACATCGTAGTAGACTTCTGCCAGTTTTATAATTATATGCATATCCTTAGTTTGAAACATATATACTTCACATTAGTTGACGGCCATCGCTATCTGTATCATATACCAGCAGTATTTTTGCTCCTTGGTGATTACCCAATTTAGAGATTCGAAAGAGAGATGTATTATCAGTTGATTATCAAACTTAAACAAGGACGATTTAGATACAAAATGACTAAAATGTGAATATAATAATAAGACTCATAATCCACTGTAATTTAGCTTCTTGACTAATTATAGTATAATGCTGAAAATAAACAGAAAGCCAGAGAAGGGTCACTTCCAGGATGAAGTTTGAGAATTTCCAACCGAACAACAGTGGATCTGAAATGGAAGCAGTAGCAGAAGCAGAAGCAGAAGCAGATCAAGGGATAAATGGCTTCTCGGGTTCGATGGTGCAGATATATCAGCAGCTTGATGAATAATATTTATCTTGTTCAATTATAGTATTCATCAGTGAGATTTATCCCGTGCCACATGCAGTTGGTTTTTTGGTAATTGGTGTAAACGATGTTGGAATATCAGAATTCAAACATCGTTGTGGGAAATTTCTTGCTCATTATTTGTATATATAGAGGAAGTGTTTAGAGTTACTTGTTTGATATATTGTTTATCTAGTTATTCTGTTAAATGCAATGAAAACAATTATGGATAACCTTTTCTTCTCAATTTTCCTTAAATTATGTGAATCTTTTATACGTAGTACAGTATTTTTGTCAGTATGTTGCCTAATGGATAACTTAGGAAAAAGATGACAATGTTTGCATATAGCTAAGGAATAATGCATCAACTTTCAAAGTAGTTTTATGATGTATATTAATGCTGACATTTTTTAACATGGTTTGACACATTATACTAGTATTTAATTGTACATTGGCATAATCACTAGTATTTAATGAGACCAGTTACTACCACCACCTCTATTTTGCGGTGATGCAGACTACCTCTATTTAGTTTGTGAAAAATAGGCCCTTTAAGGTATTTTTATTATTATTTATTTGATTCGTGAGTGTGAGTAATGTATATATTATAGAGTATGTTTGTATAAAATGAATTAATATTGTATATTTTGTTATATAGTGACCTTAGAAGTTATGTGAAGGTAATGATAATGGTGACCTTAAAAACTACAACGTAGTTTGATAGGACGGTTATGATGTAAACAAAAATGTAAAAAAAAACCGGAAAAAATATTAAACTGGCACAAACTAGTCAGATCGAGTAACGCGATATTTGTTTTACTTGTTCAATTCGATATGCGAGCGATGTCAAGTACACCCAAAGGCGGGCCTAAAAAGCCCATAAATTTCGGACCATTTTTTTTTAAAAGTTGAACCGGCCCAATTTACAACCTTGACAGTTGCACGTTTATTAAACCGGCCGATGAAACAGGAAGTGAGATTCAGTTAAAATACTACAGTAGCATGCTTTGAAAATGGAAGGACCAGGAGGAAGAAATGAGATAAAAACCATAGAAGAGAACGGAATTAATTGGAGGACTCAGTTCATTTATCCCACTATACTCGGAGGTTTAACTTTTCATTTCTTACTTAATTATTATTTAGAATAAACCCTAAACCCTAAATGAACTTAGGTCGTAGATCATATTAAATTTAATGTTGCATATTTTGTTTAAACTTATATATGACCTTAGATGATCTAACCTTATGTTCCATAAGCCCAAAAATTTTGGCTTATTTTGAGACTTATGAGCTTATATAAGTTTTTTATGATATAATGAGCTTATACAAGATTACAAGCCCAGAATTCTCAAAATAATCCAGATTATTTGGGCTTTTGAAACATAAGCCGAAATGAAGTAAGGTTATAAGCCCACAAATAAGCTAAAAAAAAGTTCGAAAATAAACAAAAAAAATGCGGCTTATGAAACATAATAAGTTCATAAGCCCATAAATAAGCTTAAACAAACACCCTCAAGCCAGAAAATTTGGGCTTTTGTAATATTAGCCGAAATCAAATAAGCTCATAAACTTATCATATATAAGCTTAAACAATCAACCCCTTAGCTCTAAGATGTTATTAAATAGACCAAGAGACATATAAAATGTATATTATTATTTGCTGTAAGAAATTTGTATTCAGTTTGTAAGTAAAGTGTCCAAACAGTCCTAAGACGGGGCTGTGTCTGAGTTCTGAATATTTGTTATTGATTAGGAATTGTGGGAGGAGGAATTGGAACATTGTCGAAACATAGAAAAGTTCACGGTCTTGCGAATATGTCTGCAACTTACGCTACTAATCTTGCAATCGTGACCGGTTGCTATTGTGGTAACTATTATCTCTGCCTTTCATTTTGTATCGTTTCCGTTTGTTTTGTTATGAAAATGTGAGTGTCGATGATGAAATGAAAATGTGATTATGAGTACTTCGTATATGATTCAAGTATAAAACTAGAACTGATGACGGGACTGACTCAATGGACGAAGAAAGGTTGAGTTTTTTTATGTGTTTTTTTTATGACAGGTGCTCGAGAGATTGTTAGATTAAGCAGGCATTCAGAGCCTGATGACCTTTTTGACTCTGCAATTGCTGGATTCGGTACCGGTGCTCTTCTAGGCAGATTGCAAGGTTAGTTACTAATCACCCATTCATCACAACGTAAAATCCTTGTCGGTTTATGGACATATGCAAAGAACACTGCTAACAGCCACTAGTATTAACCACTGTCATCATTCATTATCTCTATAAAGGAGTTGATAGTTAAAAGGTTCTAACATACAAATTGGTGGTAATTTTTCGTGCAGAACCACTTATCTGCCATTCTGTTGTGTCTTAAGCTACCGTCTTTCTATTTGCCTTTTCTTATTATGCAGATTCTGCGTCCCATTATGTAGGTCAGGTTAAGAAAATTTATTTTTTCAACATGTCGGCTGGTTAAGTCAAATTTAGGAGCATGTATAGTTGTATGCTATACTCATTCTTCTAACAGTGTGTTATAATACAGTATATAATGGTCAAAACTTGTGTAACACTGTAACTTGCAAGATCAAAATGGAATAAGAATACAACAATTGCGGGTTTAATACTTTAATATCTTAGACTAATAGCCTTTGCACTCAACCTTTTGGATCTGATGGAGTACTACATATTATGACTCTGAATATAAGTTCCCCGAGAATAGTATTGATTTCGTTTCTATAGGTAGTTGTAGATATTGTCGATGGTCATGTAAATAGAATAAATGATACATTTTGCTGGAAATAAAAAGATGAAACAAATGATATACCTGATTCAGCAATTTCTTGCATCTTAGGCTGTTGTTGGATTCAATAATATATATTTATTGAACTACATTAATATCAGGTGGTGTTCCTGGTGCTGTCCGTTACTCGATTGGGATCGCCATTGTGGGAACTGGGATTGATTATGCTGCTATAAAACTAAGGCCTGTTTTCAGGAACATGTATGAATCAGTAGCTGCTAGTGATGAGAAGAAAAACAGCTGGTTCAAATGGCCAGAATGGTTACCCATCCAAGTTCTTGATGAGGAAGCTCAAGCTGCAAAACGTGCACGAGAGGAAAATTTGCGAGCCCGGATTCGTGATCTGACAAAAGAAGATTAGTACGCTGTAATATTGTTCTGTCGCCGTGATGAGTGATTTTTATGCCGCTAAAGCAGAAAACTCTTGGTGGTTGATATAGAGTGATGACTTGGATAATACTTGTATAAACTTGGCTAGGCATCTGTTACTATTTTAAATGTAAGGATAAATCCAGTTTTGACTTAAAACGATGCAGGCAAGTCTCTATCACATCCTTTAGATATGGGATAACCTACGGAATAAAGTTTGGATTAATTTAGGTTGTACTATTCAAATTTAAGGATTAATCCATTTTTGGCTGAAATGAACATCTCAAAAGTCGTCCAACGTTTATAAATGCTACCAACATCTCACATTGTTATGTTTTGAAGATTTTCTATTATTATGGTGATGATATAACAAAAGCTAGTCGAAACAGAAGGCCCGCTGACTAGGGAAGCGATCTATCTTAAACAAGAAGATTTTCTGGGTGAACAGAATATTTTCCGGGTGAACAATGAGATGAGTTTATGATCTTACTAAATACTACGCTTCGACAAGATTATTGTTGTTACTGTAACACAGACACAAAATGTTGGCGGGTCAACCAAAACTTGACCTGTTTGGGTTTTTACAAAGAGCTGACAAGTTCCAATCTAAGCCTACGTTTTATCAGTTACTCGACGGTTTATTTTGTCATCTGCCATTTCATTATTAACCTGATGTTTGCCATAACATGAATGTATCTCTAAAGGGCTTAATCCTTGGATCCCAAAGTTTTAGTTTAGTCCAATACTGAAGGTAGAACTTTTTACCCTTTTACAAGATGACAAGTGACTGCACGGTTTAATGTTGTTTGGTGTAACCAATATGGGTGAGTTTGTATCCCTGAGCAGAGTTAAAGATCAATATAACCATTGACAGAGATGATGACTAGATTCATTATTCATATCTTGGTGTTTTGTTTTACTTACACGTTATCTCCACTTTTCGTGTTTCAGATATCAACAGAAGTGAGAGACACAAACTGATATAGACCGAGAATACTAGACATGAATGCAACAAACATTAAGAAGTGGACACAAGATGCATGATGAGTATAAAGAAGCCCCCATCTATATATTAAATAGCACTATGATCCAAGTGTATGCTATGCCTACATTTCAAGTTTATAGCATAGCTATTCAACCAATAAGTTATTACTCTGATACCCCCTCTAAAAAGCCATTCGCACCCTCTGTTTTTTTGGTTTTTTTTTTCTTTTTATTTTTTTTTTAAATTTTTATAATTTTATTTATATTATAAAACTGTGAAACTGAAAGTGCGGGATAAAAATTATAAAGTTTAACAAGTCAAAAGCATGAAACGGTCAAAAAATACAAAACAGAACGTGATATAAAACTGCGTTATACTGTAAAAAGGAGGTACATAAGGAATCTTTTGTACTTTTGAGTAGGCCAGGGGGTACCAATAGTAAAGTTGCTGCAATGCTGGTACCAGCTGCTTGTTTCCATATGTCAAAATCATGGATTAAAATCCTCTAAAGTTGAGTCAAACATGATACATTATGTTCACCAATCACAAATAAGTTAAATATATACAACATTTCTTTTTAATAAAAATCAAGGGCCCACTAAGTTATTTACACTCACAACAAACTTAACATGATGTATCATGTTTGACCACAACTTGAGATGATCTTTTTCCAAAAATCATGTATACTAACATTAGCTTTGATACTTCACAATGTTCTAGTTAGAAGGTACACTCATAATATCTTGAAAGATCTCATGAAATAAGAGAGACAAGTGATACAAACTCCGCTGTGACCCGGCCTTTAGACCTAGTGTTTATGACAAAGTGTTCGGGATATTTCCTCAGCAACATAAGCAATCCGAACCATGGTTTGACCTTTGCTTCAGGGCTTGGGTTATCCTCAGATGTTAGATATTTCCTAACGCGACTGTGATGCCACAGCCTACCATACTGTTCCATCAACTGCATTCAATAGAGCATGAAAACTTTGTCAGTAGCCATATAAAATATAACGATCGCATAACATATAGTCAACTTTGTTGGTCATATTCTCAATTCTCATCCCACATTCACATCTATCTATCGTGCCATATAATATTTGGGAATATTTAACGACCAAATGGAATACCACACAAGTTCATTTAGTTTATTCCTCTTTCCAACAGTGTCACTTTGACCTCCACATTATGTCATACTTATCTAAGTCATACGATTCTTTCATTTGGTTTGACACGTAAAGTAAATAATGCAAATATAATTTGTAAATCAGAATATTGTTCTAAACACCTATCATACCACTAAGCTATGATCCTAAATAAGTATTATCATACATTCCTTGCACTAGTTATGTCTTTTGTGAATCTGTGTGTAGAATTTAATGATTAAACCAGAACTTACTAGTAGCCACTTTGAACAAAACCACATAGTTATGATTAATCTGAAAGTGTATTTTGGTTTATATGTCAACAGATGGCTTAAATTTGATAATTTAAGAACGAAAGAACTTAATCTACAAGCGCTTCACGGTTAATTATAGTCATATATCACATTCACAATATGATCAATACAGCTAAAATCATGGTGTGTATGTACATCATAATACACACGTTAAAACAGCCACAAATGGCAGCTCTGCTGCAACTACTAAATTGGTATTTCAGTGTGGTAAATCGAATCTGGTTTCAGATCATTATCTAATAATATGTGTTTTGCACATGTGTGTGTCCACGAGGAATTGTGTGATGGTAAATGCAGATAAATGTGTTATAGTAGATATAGATAAATAGCTGGATTGAGCAAGGAGTCAAAACAGGTATTTTTGTGTGCGTCAAACCTGAAACACTTTTTGTCCGAAATTTAAATACTTTTCAGACAATCGGTGTGTCAAATGTGATTAGAATTTTATACGGAAAGTATCCAGTTTTAAATAAAATGATTTATGAGGTCTTTTTGTATTAATAAGACACTTTTAAACACTTTTAACCTGTTCAGCCCATTTAAACTGTTTCGATCTTAGTTATTCTCTAATAATAAACCTGTTTGAACCCAAAGATTTAGCAGAAAGATGTAGCATGTTTAGTATAAAAGTCTTACCTCAGCATGAAGTTTCTCCATAGGCATCCACTCACCAGGCCCGCAAAGATCCGATAGAACAGTGGCCACAGATGTTACCACGTCTTTCTCTTCTAACTGCAGGAGTTGTTGATTATCAGACTCTCTGTCAACTCTTGATCTTCCCTCAGACCTCCTGTCTACAAAATCAACAGAAAACACCATCTCAGATATATATTGTAGCCACAGATGAGACATATAATCGGATGTATACTGAAACGAGAACTGCAACGATAAAAAGAAGTGTTATATGTATATAACTTTTGCCAATTTGGGGATAGCTACCTCGTCGGCTTTTTGATGTCCATGTAGGTTTCACTAAATAAGCACATGATGATAACAGAAAGGATTGAATAAGATGTTTAGCGGACATTGCTAGGCCAAAAGCAAGGTAATAAGAGATATAGCACTTAATAGTATGGTTCTGCAATAAGAGATAAATGATGGTGTAGTGAAACACTAAAAGCAAAATATCATGGTGGGAGTAAAAGATGCAGTTGTGCAAGAGATATAAACAGATATATGTGAGTTCCAAAAGTTATATGCCCAACATCACAACCGCAGTGATAATGGTCTATCGTCTCTCCAGTCTCCACTCCCTCTACCCATATATGGTCTAGCCTTTCACTTGGCATATTTTTTTGGTTAACCATTGTTTCAGAGCTATATCTAATTTCACTCATCTTTATATCACGAAGAGCTCCGGACCATATTGTGCATTTTGAATTGATCATTTGAGACTTTGCCCACTTTATTCAGGTAATTAACTACTGTTTGGCATGGGAAAAATAGTTCACTTTGCTACAATTAGCAGCAGCAGCAGTGATCAATCAGCAATGTTCATAAAAATGTTTGTGCAAGCTTTATCTAACCTTATGCAATACATGTTAACGACTTACACAACATCCCTATAACACATGATCTGATATACCTACTGAGATACCCATCTCATTTACGCACAACACTATTCTAGAAAGTTTGGTAGTCAAAAGAAACACTTTTAACTTCCCTTTTGTTAATTGCGAACAAAATTACAACACACAACTTCTAATAAAACAATCACAGCAATAATAAAACCATCAAACTCAAATTTCCTTGCTCTTGATCTAAAATAAACAAATTTACAACAATCGAAAATCAAAGCAAAAACCATATAATATGCACGTCTCCAATTAAGTTGATTCCAAGTCCCCATCAACAGTATACAAGTCTTTTTAGGCAACCACTATGGCACTATGTATAAATTTCTACCAGACATAATAAAGGCACAAGCGACATCCATACTAGTCACAACTCACAACACAGGATTCAATCTACTACTCGAATAACCATCTCATCTACGCATGACATCATTTTAAAAGTTTGTTGTTCATCAACATTCCACATGAACATAAAGCTACCAAGAATGTTACCAACAAATAACTCCCAATACCAACCTAATATCAGATACATTACACTCAATTTCCTAGCTTTTGATCATGTAAGCAAATTTGCAAATACCAAGGCAAAATCATAGTATATGCACTTATTCAACTAAGTTTATGTATAGTCACCATCAACACAGTTTGTTAGTCCATCAAACATTATATCAAGCTCAAAATATCCTCGCCAAGGAACCGGTATACACAAATTTACAACAATAATAGTAAAAAACATATGAGAAGCACTTCCACAATTAAGTTAATAATGCTAGTCCCCGTCAACGTTATAGAAGTCTTTGGGAAACCTCTATACAATTTTCTACCAGACAAATAATGAAAAGCCTCATCTTCACACAAAACCAACCTAAAAAAATTGCTAGTCCGTCAACATTCCAAGTAATCTAATAACAGCCGGTTACTATTACAATTACAAACAAATAACATCCATTAACAATCATCATATCAACAACACTAAGCGCAAATTTCACCCCTCTGAATCCGACATAAACAAACTTACAACTATCAAAGCCAAAAACCATATAAGTAGTTCTTATAACATCAACAGTATTCATGTATATACCATTCACAATCTCACATAAACGGATGAAGTTTTCCCTGTTCAAGTTACCCGAGGAGGTCGACTCATATGTACGCGGCCTAACCAGGGTATCTTGGTGACCGTTTCTAGTCCCTTTCCTGAGCCACCCCTGAGATGTGTACCTACTGAGGTTTTTAGCTCTTGTGAGGACATCATAACACCTAAACACTAGGGCACCTTGGTGGTGGTAAAATACATCACATTTTTTACATCTTAATAGAGTCACATTTTTTACATCTTAACTAAAAGTTAAGATTTCATCTAGTTCGGTTCGGTTACAAATAAAGTTTGATTTTATTCGGATTCGGTTTTCGGTGGGTGTTACCCGATTTGTGAACACCCCTACATTTTAGTGGACCAACTCAAAAAGACATGTATTTGCGTGACACAATTTCGGGACCAGGTTCATTTTACACTACAATAGCAAAAACCAGATAATAACCCCTACTTCAGCTAAACTTATTTCCAAGTCAGTGCTCACCACCGACGTCATACATTTACACAATTATCGTCGTATAATCACAATATAGACATTTAAAAACATATAAAAAAAATGACTAACCAGAAATCGACATCCCAGCGGAACCAGACGCACCCGGACCAATCCTCATCCTCTTCCCACCCCCACTCCCCTCCACCTCATCCTCCTCCTCCTCCTCATACGCCTTCCCACGCGTCAATCCCCCACTCAAAAGACTCCTAACCGGAAGCAAAAAATAAAACTCCTTATCACCAATCTGCAACAAATCCTGAGAATCAAGCTTCACAGGCTGAGTACCAGGTAGATGCAAGACGCCTTCAACTAAACAACCGTTCTTGCCTAAAACCTCTAAAGCGAAACGACGTCGTTTGAAGTCGTAGAAGATGCGAGCATGGTGGCGAGAAATGTTCATACCACCGCCTAAGGAGGATAAGTCAACGTCTACGGTTGACTTTTTGGAAGTGCGGCCGAGGATGATGGAGTAGGTTTGCATGTAGTATTCGAAGTCTTCGCCTTGGAGCTTTGCGAACCCGGCTTCTACGTCTGTGTTATTGTTTGGATCCATCGATTTGGTTGATTTTAGGGTTTCTTAATTGGGCATTAATTGTTTGTTCAATTGGGGACGATGAGTGCTTTTTGTTTTGTTGGTTTGTGAATTCGGGGTGTTTGGTATTGTGTTTTAAATGTGTTTGTTTATTACAAGGTGTTTGCCGTTTGGTGTTTTTAAAAAAAAATGTTAATTCCTATTAAAAAAACATCTTTCTAATCTTCTTACACGCATATCTTAACAATAATCTTCCTACACACATGATCATGACAAATGACAGAACTAACGGTTTGAATTTAAAAAGATAATAAATGGAAAAAATATATATTATATGCAGTGGCGTAGCTAAGCTAGCGGAGGCCCTGTGCAAAAACTTATGTGATAAATAAATATGACGATTAAAGATATGTTATACTAGCTGTTGAAACAAAAACCATAGCATTTTAATGATCTAGCTTCAAATTTAACAAATATTTACAACATATAATTATGTTACGCTAACAATTTTTGTTCAAAGTGAAATTTGAGGCCCCAATTATGTAACGGAATGTAAATTTTGAGGCCCCTAAATATGTGAGGCCCTGTGCGGTAGCACACCTCGCACACCCTCATATACGGCTTTGATTATATGATTGTGTGGAGTAGGATAAGTAGGATGATTTTGTAAGAGACTTTAGCAATGCTCTTTTTGGTAAGCTTACGAACTTATTGGAATATTGATAAGGCTTTATTTTGATTTTTTAATAATCACTGCCAAATATCTTAGTGTTACGATACTTTGCTTTCAAACTAAAGTTTGCATGTACATTTTTGGGTGATCAGGGAAAAGACGGAAACGGTTTTGAGATCAAATCGATGAGGTCGCGTATATCTAAATAAAAAAGATTCATCATCTCGAGTAACTTGAAAAGGGAAAACCACATCCATTTACCATTTTTATTGGAATTTGATAAGTTTTTTCTTGTTTTTCTTCTATCGGTGATCATTGTTTTCGATATATTTAGTCGATTAATATACAGAGCTAGGACTCTTTTCTCACACAGACTCAAACTAGGCAAAACATTTTTTTATGAGATTGACATGATCACTTCAGCGTTTTTTTCATTTAATATGACTTGAATTCTATCGTTTTGGGTTTACGTTTGTTTCCTTGTATGTGTGTAAGCTTTTATGTTTTATATGCTCATATGTATCTATGTCTTTTACTTATTTGCACCTTTATTTTTCTACATTATGTTTTTATGGGTATGCTTACACAAATATACATATAGATATACATACAAGATGCTACATATTTTGCATACTACACACTTTTGACTGATGTCATTCTAGAAGTAATCCTTTCACTATCGGGTAAAGGTGTGTCTATCTAAGTCATATATGCCTCATACCTCGCTCATGTGAGATTAAGTATAGTTGTTGTTATTATTAGTTTTTGTGCTTATGAACTTGAGTTTATAAGCTTATAAAGTATATAAGCTCACAAGTCTAAAAGGTGAGCTTATGATATTATCAATATGAAATAAGCTCACAAGCTAGTCAAATAAGCTTACATAAACACCCTCATATTAGGGGCTAAGTTGAGAAGTATTCCTGATAGGCCCAACTATGATCCAAGGTTGCATGCCAAAGTCAAAGCCCGTTAATAAGGCCCATTATCAACAATTAATAGGCCCAACTATGATCCAAGGTTGCATGAGGTATGGGAGCACTTCTCAAGCCGTGTATCATGCACACATGTGACAGTTGTATCCCAACTGTCACTAACGGTTAAAATGGGAGACACAAAAACAAAAATAAAGAAGATGGGCAAGACCACGTACGAACCGTACCAAGCCAAGAAGGGAACGTCACCTATCATCTTTGCCTGCACCTCAGATGATCAACACGTGGCTCGTATACAACCATTGATCTTCCCAACAGATGTACCCCACAAAATCCTATATGCTCATCTATAAATAAAGAGCTTCTTACACATGCAAAAGGATCGACATCCTCTCACATATTTTACACACACAATTGTACACTATAAACGCATATTTAAGGTTTGTTTGAGTGTTACCAAAGTTTTTTGATTCTAATCATTCCTTTGGGTCCTTACCGTTCAATACGAGAAACCGAACAATACAACCATCCCAAAACATATCTTAATCGTGTTTTACATACCTTACGTAAATAATTTATAATGCGAGTTCAAATTGACTTCTAAAATTAGGGTTTGAAATTTGGTTAAAGCTTGATTGAGATTGAAAAGCTTGAGATTGACTCATCTTCTAAAACTCAAGCTTAAAACTTGAAGGGAGTTCAATCAAACATATTTTTTAAGTTCAGGCTTGCTAAAGAATGTCATAACAAGTTGGACTAGACTCATTTCCAATACATAGTCGTTTTATTAAGTGATGGCAATGATAATTAAGTAATGCATGTAGAAAATGTTGCTTGATCTAAGCTCGACGAGACTCGAAAACATCATATGTCGAGTATTATAGAGCTCGATTTATACGCATCAATTTATAATGTTTGAGTAAGTTTATATAAAGTGAATGCTATTAACTTTACCTAGTTACTTCCAGTAAAGCTAATAGCTTGTTGACGATCTATAGAAATACTTTTAAAAAATTCACTTATAAATACTTTTCAAAAACCACCATATGAGTTATGACTATTAGCACATTCAGACATTTTTTTACAAAAACAAACAATTTTATTTGAGTAAGATTCAGATTTCTCAAACACTTATTCCGATTAAAATAAAATCAGATTCAAACATTTCAACCACATATTCAGATTCAAATATGCGAACCACATTCAAACTCAGAGCCTCTTAATAAACAAATAACATCTTAATTTATCCAAGTAAACTTCGTCGTAGATTGTTTTAATAGAGTCACATAATATTCACCATTTGTTTGTTTTCATGAATAAACGAGCAAACAAATACATTTTTTAAAAATCTTTTTAGAACAAACAAAAACGTTAATTACTAGCATCACTAACAAATAATTAAATATGTGTCTAAAATTTAAAGAGTGTTTGTTTTGGCTTATATAATCGATTTATGTTTGGTTTAGAGCTTATGTTTCATAAACTCTTTTTTTATTTAATGTTTAAAACTTTTCTTTTCTTGTGTTTTAGAAGGACAAGCTTTGGTACGATCTCACAACAATAATCTCAGACCATAACTCCTTTTCCATCGTGTTAGGCGACTTCAACGAAGTTAGAACCGCTTCGGAACGATTGGGTTCCATTTTCGATAGTAGTGGGGCCACAAGATTCAACGGCTTCATTACTAACTCTGGGTTGTGTGACTTACCCTTAGGCGGAAAACGTTTTACAAGAATGAATAGAAGTGGCTCAAAGCTTAGCAAGATTGACCGTATTCTTGTTTCCAAACACATTGTCGACCTTTGGCCTAATTCACACATACTGGCTCTTCCAAGAGAGTTCTCAGATCACTCACCTCTTCTGCTCACAAACTCGTGTGTCGACTTTGGGCCGTCTCCGTTTAAATTTTACAACTCATGGCTCCTCCACAAGGATTTCCCCTCCATTTTCTTAAGCTCATGGCTCAACTCAGTAGGTCAGGCCCATCCACATCTTGCTGTTAACTTCAAATTAAAGTTACAAGCTTTGAAGTCCACGATAAAAAGTTAGAGATCCTTTGTTAAACTTAATGAGTCTGCTTCTACTGTTTCTTTAAGGAATACGATTGATGCAATTGACACTAAGGCCGAGATCAGCCCCCTCACCACCCATGACATTGAGAACAGAACCTTGTTGGTTAATGAATTAATGACTTAGGAACACCACAATCTTAAGGACCTTCGCCAAAAGCCAAGGTTAGATGGGCTCTCAAAGGAGATGAAAACGCCCGATTCTTCCATGGCATCATAAACAACAATAGAAACCGTTGTAGAATCAATGGTCTTAATATCCTTGGTGCTTGGGTCACAAACCCTGTTTCAATTAAGAATCACATCTTCAACTCCTTTGAATCAAAATTTAAAGAACCAAACACCTCTCGTCATGCCTTTACTAGTAACCTCTTCAAACACCTCTCCTGTGACGAAATACAACTTCTTGACCAACCCTTTACCTCCCTTGAAATAAAAGAGGCAGTGTGGGATTGTGGGGGCGATAAATCCCCGGACCCGGATGGATTCACTTTCAAACTCATCAAAAAATATTGGGATTCCATGAGTCATGATATAATCTCGTATGTCAAGCACTTTGATTCATTCGCTTCTATCCCTAAAGGGTGCAACTCGTCCTTCATCACACTCATTCCTAAATCTGATGATCCTTTAGTGATCGGCGATTTTAGGCCTATTAGTCTCATAGGGTGCCAATACAAGATCATTGCCAAAATACTTGCAAATCGTCTTGCCTTAGTCATCCCTTCAGTTGTAAGGGAAGTGCAAATGGCTTTCATTAAGGGTCATCAAATCATTGACGGGCCTCCCATGGTTGACAAAATCATATCTTGGGCAAAGAGGAAAAAGAAAAAGCTTATGTTCCTCAAAGTTGACTTTGAAAAGGCCTTTGACACTTTAAATTGGTCTTTCTTGATGTCAGTCATGGAACAAATGGGATTTAGCTCTAAATGGAGGAATTGGATCTTTTCTTATCTTGACTCGGCTTATGCTTCGGTTCTCGTTAATGGGTCCCCAACCTCAGAATTTAAAGTTTAAAGAGGGCTTAGACAAGGTGACCCTCTCTCGCATTTCCTCTTTATTTTGGCGGTTGAAGCTCTAAACGTGGTCCTCCTTGAAGATACCAACAACAATTTCTTTCATGGAGTCAAAGTGGGGAAAGACAATATTCATATTTCGCACCTTCAGTTTGCAGATGATGCGTTAATTATGGGAGATTGGTCTCTAATTAATGCACAAAACCTCTTTAGAATCCTAAACTGTTTCCATCTTGCCTCCGATCTTAAGGTCAACTTCAACAAAAGCAAGCTTTATGGTATTGGTGTTAATAATATTGAGGTAAATCTCCTTGCTAATACCTTAGGGTGTCAACCCTTCAATTTCCCTTGCACCGACTTGGGTCTCCCGATAGGTGCAAAAATGTCTAGATGCGTAAATTGGTCCACCCTAGTTGAAAAGTTCCACAAGAGGCTTTCTAATTGGAAATCTAAGTCCCTTTCTTTCGGTGGACGCCTTACCCTCATCAAATCCGTTTTTGGTAGTCATGGGGTTTACTTCTTCTCCACTTTAAAGCCCCTAACAAAATCATCCATACTCTAGAAGGAATCAGAAGAAACTTCTTTTGGGAGGGCGCCTCAGAAGACAAAAAAATTGCTTGGGTCGCTTGGAACAAGCTTACATCATCTAAATCAAATGGTGGCCTCGGGATGGGCAGTTTAAAATCTAGCAACCAAGCAATGCTTTGCGAAATGGTGGTGGCGGTTCCATAAAGGAAATGCTCTTTGGTGCAAGTTGATTCGCTCAATCCATGGGCAAAGTGGTGATTCAAATACCACTCTTCCGCTTAAATCAAAGTCAGGGACTTGGTACCACATTGTGTCCATAAAGAATGATCTTCTTAACTTAGGCATTGATATGTCCTTGATCTTTAAAAAGAAGATTGGTAACGGATCTGACACGAGGTTCTGGACGGACAATTGGGTGGGTGGAGGCCTGTTAAAATTTTCATTCCTGAGATTATACCGTTTAGACACAAACAAACAGTGTGTTGTGTCTGATAGAGCTCCAACTTTTCATCAGCATTTTGCCACAACATCTGCTCCAATTGCTACTGCTTCCCAAGTGGGTCTTGTGTACAAATGGTCTTGGATTCGGCGTATTCGTGCAGGGCCTGATCTTGCTGAGCTTGAAGATCATTGTAGTTTGGTTGCTCATCTGCGTCTTTCTCTCAATCAGGACATATGGGAATGCACCATTGACGACTCAAGAACATTCACGGTGAAAGGTATGCAGTCGCACATTACCCACCTCTCAACAAACACTTCTCTTATTCCTATTCGTTGGAACTCAATTCTGCCCTCTAAGGTGAATTTTCTCACATGGAGAATCGTTAATTTGAGGCTCCCCGCTCGGGTCAATCTCGATTACAGGGGTATTGATCTTGATAGTATTCGTTGCCCTATATGTGATGCTGCAATTGAGACTGAAAATCACCTCTTTACCGAATGTGATTTATCCAAATCCACTTGGAATCATGTCCCGGAATGGTGGGGGATCCAAAACACGAACATCACAAACATCAATGACATAATGAGCCTTGTATATCGGGTTCACTTGCCTGCCTCTACCGTTAAGATCTTTTACTCAGTAGTCACCATGTGGGTACTGTGGCAGTTCAGAAACGAAGCAACCTTTGCCATCAAGCGTCCTAACAAAGATCTAATCATCAACGATATCAAGTCCTTATCTTTTAATTGGTATTCTAGTAGGAAAAAAAATCTTATTTAAATTGGATAGAGTGGTCTTGTAACCCTTGTAACGCTTTATCCATAACTTTGTATGCTTCTTCTTAGCTTCTTGCTAGAGGTTTTTTCTTTTATTTAATTGCCGTTAAAAAAAAGAAGTTTTCAAACAAGCCATAAAAATAAAAATAAAAAATAAAAATAAAAATGAGTTTATAAAAAAGGGTTTTGCAAGAAATTTCTCCACTTTAGGGCTTTGGTATAAATAACCCCCAATTTTCATCCTCATAAACCACCGCAGCTTAAACAAGGGCAAAAAGAAAAAGATGATCATCCCAGTCCGTTGCTTCACCTGCGGCAAGGTATAATCACAGTTTACCACCACACCAACACACTGTTTTTCGTTATTTATTCCGATTTGACCTTATTTTCTTCTTCTTCTTCAGGTTATTGGAAACAAATGGGATACGTATCTTGACCTTCTTCAATCTGATTACACTGAAGGGTGAGTTGTGCTCTGTAGTTGATTCATCAAACGGGGAGCTTATTTGATTTCGGCTTATATAACATAAGCCCTTATGGAGACTTATGGGTCTCAAAATAAGCCGGAAAATTGGGGCTTATGTTAGATTAGCCGAAATCAAATAAGCTCATAAGCCCACATGTAAGCCGAAACAAACACCCCCAAAGTGTAATTGGGTAATTTAGGGTTTATACAAAATATTCTAGGACTGTTTTGTGTTAGTGGAATTAATGGACATAGCTTTACATTGGATTTAAATAGACTATTCAACTTTGTCAAATGTTTTTTGGAGTCAAATTTGCTACTTGATGATTATCCGCGCATAGCGGCGACTGTGTATAGCAGCGTGTGCAACCTTTTGTTATATATGTATATAGGTGTCGAGTAAATGAGAGTGAAAATATTTAGTGGTTTAAATTGTACTTCGTAATTAAGTACTTAAATATGGGTGTTGTTAGGGAGATACACCCCAAAGAGGTTAGTGGCAACCCCCTCACTCACATTTACCTACTCTGTTGACAGGAAAAGACGGTATTTTATTATTACTTTTTGTTCCGTATTTTATGTCTTCTAATACTTTTACATATATAGGGGGTGCTAGTATTCATTTAAGGGGGTATGTATGACAAACCCCTTTAAATATTTAAAGGTTGCATTGCCTTTTATAAAGTAGGGGTATTCTAGTCTAACAACATTACTCGTTTTTAAGTCTAAGCAAATGCGTTTTCTTATGTAGTATAGATAGTTTCTTTGATAAAGTGGATATCTTTTTATAAAGAGTCGTATGCGACTGCGATATTGTACTGATATGATAATGTTGTTTTATACATTTTTTAGAGTAATTACATGGAAGGTCCCTGTGGTTTGTCCAAAATTGCATCTATCGTCCTTGAAAGTTAAAAGTGGCATGGATAGTCCCTAACTTTGCAAAGTCCTCTGCAAAGTTAGGGACTATCCATGCAACTTTTAACTTTCAGGGACAATAGATGTAATTTTGACAAACCACAGGGACCATCCATGTAATTAACTCTTTTTTTTAACTTGGAAAAGTTGTGTAGAATGATAATGGCCTATGACTTAGGATAATTAACTTTGTGTTAAATACTGTTTGGAACCGCTTGTATAGTAGTGAATTGCTGTAAACTGTATGTGTAATGACTGAGGTTACTTCAGGGTGTTAAGAAAGTGATATATATGAGTAGTTGAGAAACTGATATATATTGGTATACCAGAGTAGTTGAGAAACTGATATATATTGGTATACCGGAGTAGTTGAGAATTTGAACGTGTCAAAAGATACAGGGGTTTATTTGTGAATAAACATAAATGAGGTCTAGTGAAATTCTCGTTACAACTTTTTTTGGTTTCTCTTTTAATATTTCTCTAGTTTTTGTCACAACACAGCGAAATCATTGATAGATGATAGTCATGTTACATTAATAACATATCTTTAAAGTCTGAACAATACACCAGCTTTTTACTACTTGTTGATTCCTCATAACATTTGTGCTCCTTTTAACATTGTTAGTTTAATTGTCGCCTGATTGCTTTTTTCTTGTTACTTCAGTGAGAAATGTATCCTATAGATGCGGATAGGTATATATTGCACACATGAAGTTCATTCTACATTATAAACTTGCACTTGACTTGTGCAGGGATGCTCTTGATGCTTTGGGGCTTGTTCGCTATTGCTGTAGAAGAATGCTGATGACTCATGTTGATCTCATTGAGAAGCTGCTGAACTACAACAGTAATCTCTCTTTCTTTCCTTATGTGTCTCTTGAAATTTGCTACTTAGTTGATTCTTCAATATGTGCCCCTGGTTTCTGAAGACATTTTGCATTAAACATTTTGTCACTGCGACCCAAATGATCATTCTTAACACATTGCAGTGACAAGAACGATTACCAAGTAATTGTAAGAAAAAACCTTTTTGGAAATTCGATATGTCGCGACTTTCTTTGGATATCCCTAAATGGACGTTGCTTTTATGCATGATGAAGCTAGTATAACCATCATAAATAAGTTTAACTAGTCTCTATGGGGCTCTTAGAGAGCTCAGTATGAGCAAAAATGCTGTTTCTTCTGTTAATCAATACAGTTGTATTGTTTTATTACACTTTAGGTGGGGCAGAGAAATAATCTGACTCATGTCTTTCTTTTCTGAACATAAAACTGATTGATTTGACTCACCCCTCTCCACTGCAGTTCATCCCCCTTTTTTTGGCTCTGTTGTATATTTGATCTTTAACCGTATATTCTTTTAACAACCAAAATGTCATTTTTTTGCAGCTTTGGAGAAATCTGATACCAGTTGATGCGTTATTGCAGAGTGTAAGTGGACAGTTTCTCATGGAGAGAGATTACTTTGAACAATTGTACTTGGTAAACTGTGTTGCTTTTTAGGATGATTGTAGAATCTAGCGGAAACCAGGATCTCTTAGTTTAATATGATGTAGTATCTAGCATTCTTGTGTGGGAGAATTTGTCTCTGTGTCGGTGCATTAGTAGCCTGAACACATGCTTTTTACGTGCTCAAGTAAATCTTTCTTGACGATCTTGGTTGCGTTTCATATGTCACGTATCACAGTTAATATACGCGTGATGTCAGTAGTTGGTAAATACCTGCAATAACTTGTGAAAGTTGTTTTCCGGTTCAATTATTGACATGGTCTTTAGAGGGTCCATTGGTCATGTGACATGTTTGTTAGTGCTATGATGTAATCATGTTGAATGAATATGCGTATTAGATGTAGAGATACGGTTTACGTGGCCACGTGTGTATGCACGTACTCTTACACAACCAAATACGCATTTTTTCTTCGCATGTTTGTTTTTACTGGGTGATTGTTGCATCTTATGGTTCACGGGGCTCATGCTAAACACATCTATTATAAACATGCTGTATTTTATCACCCGTCTTAGAAGGCGGGAATGAGGATAAACTGTCCCCCATACAATAGTTTGCAAGACACTCAGGCCTTATGAGTTAAAATGATTTACCAAGTCTTTCTCTTATAGGTGTTAAGACCAATGTTAGTTACAAACAAGTTAAACGTTTAGTGAGTTGTTGAAGTTCTGAGTTCCACATGAGCTCGCTTAAGTATAACTGTATCGAGCCTAAGTTTAAGGGATAGTGATAGTTGCTGCAGAGATAAATTATCTGCTGTCGTGCCTCTTTCTGTAGTTGCCCATTGTTTCGACCCTGAGACAGCATTCAACCTAGTGGCCTGATATAACCAATATGCCCATGTAATTGAAATACAAAAATGGGCAAGAGTTTGAACTTATAAGAACTTGACTCAACCTCATATATGATTAGTAATGCAACCCAGCTGAGTTTTGACAGTCATTTGAGGTCAAACTTGGCTCAAGTTCAGGCCAAACTTTATACAGCTCGGGAATTCAACTTGTGTAAATGAGTTAGGATTTCATATATGTATTTTTGAGCTTGAATCATCCTGGGGTGAGAGAACCTATGTCACAGAGGTTAGTATCAAACTTGGCCGAGTTTAGCCTAAATTTACCGAGTCAAGCTTCCAACCTAGGTGAACTTGAGACATGATCTTTTTCTTAGAGCACACCGTAATTCCCAAGGCTTTGTTTGATGATGTTTTGTTGTCTTAGGGGGTTTGCATATTCAATTTTACTTGAAGAAATCATGAAATATCAAGCATTCTTGTGTGGGAGAATTTGTCTTAGATCTACAAGCCTTTGCTGTTATAAAAAACTAGTAATGTCAAGCAATGAATAATATTGCAATTATGAAAAAAGTATCATAAAAAAGGAAGGTAACATGGGTTGCTTTTGTGCGTATAATATTGCAATAATTATAGTGAGTTGTAACTTTTTTTCAAATCAATTTCATATGGTGGTCCTATCTACTCTAGAATCCTATAATTACGTGTACCCTTTTATATACAGTTGTAACTTATGACTTGTGTGAGTCATATAGATAATCGAATCAGATTTTTTGTCCTCAGGAGTTGACAAATACTACGTACTATATATATATATATTCTAGGTAAATCTATTCTTAATTCTACTTAGCCATGTGGGCATACTTTTTCAGTTATTTTATTTTTATTTTTTACCTCTAGAAGTAGTGATATCTTTGATAAAAGTATGCTATTAAGAATATACTAAGGCTGGAAATATCAATCGTGAGGTGAGAGTGAGTGAGCCCACTAAAAGCCTTCCAGCTTACGCGTGAGTTGATCAAAA
>BQNB010021800.1:0-63788 GCA_026074375.1 Tanacetum coccineum | reverse complement strand
GAAAGAGGTATCCATGAGCTCATCAAATGAAGTATGAGGTTCTTTAGCACGAGCAACTTGACTAATCCAGGTTTGAGGAGGTCAGGAGTCAACATGTTGTCTCTTATTCCAATCAAAATCAGGAGTTGGAGGTCGTTCGGGTTTCTTGAACCAGTCATCCTTGGAAACCTCCTTGTCAGTGGGTTGTTCATCATTATTAACCGTGTCGAACTCTAGATCCTGTTACACTCTTGAGTCATCAACTGTATGACTTGGCTCCTCTGCATGAGCAGACTTGCCGAAAGACTTATGTTGAGATTGGGAGGCGTCTTTAGAGGTTCTTGAAGACTTCTTTTCATTTGACCTTGAATCTTTGGATGACTCAGCTTCCTTGCTTGACTTCCTTCTTTTCGGCCCTCGGTCTGATCCAGCGGAGGGGTCTTGATCTTTGTCACTGTCGTCTTGACTTCTCTTCAACGTAAATACTTTACCATATGTATTAAATAGATCTTTGTCAGTGTTGTAAGACTCGACCAATGCATCATAAAGCTTCTTTTTATAATCAGCTCTAAGATGTGATTTGCTTTCCTCCATCTTGTCTAGAAGAATCTTTGTAAGCTCAAATTTGGAGAGTGATGCGGCCGCCTCATAAGTAGACTTTGGTTATGAGGAAGACCTTGCCAAGACTGTAGCTTCTAATGATTCTGTGACATTTTTCTGTATTACAAGATTTGCAAAATCTGATACTGCTTGAGGGAGAATATGAGGAAGTTGAGTATTGACTTCTTCTTTAATAATAGCTCTCATTGATGTGTCAACGAGTTCTATGTAAGCATTCTTCTCATCCTGAGCTTCTTGTCTGCAGTCCAAATTATATGCTTGAATGGCTGATACGGTATACAATATACACTATATAATATAATATATCTCAACAAGAGCAATTAAGAAAATTCCTTAAGGAAAATTCACTCTTTAAAAATATATATATATAATATATAATATACGTATCTTTACCGGGAAGTATGATTTCCCGGGTCGTTTTCCCAATGATTTGAGAAATTGAAACCTCGCTTGATATTGGATTCTGATTTGAATAAGAAAAATAGATGATTTGATGATCTATTACTACGAAATAAGAAGCAACAATTAAAATTGGCAATTAAAAACAATTTGAACAATTAAACAAATACGGAAATCAAGTAAAACGCGACTATTAAGCAAATAGATTAAAATTTAACCCTAAAAATGTACACTAAATTTCTAAACCTATGATAAGACAAAAGAAAATTTTAGGAAAAAGAAAAATATATATTTTTTATTATTTTTTAATTTATATGCATTTTAAAAAACTAGATTTAATCCTAATTAATTCTTATACAATTGCAAATTAAGTACTAAAAATTTTGAAAAAATGAATTTTAGGCTTAGAAAAGTCTAAAATATTAATGTGTAATAGAAAAAACTGTTTTTTAACTATTTTTCATATTAAAATCCTACTTTTATCTATTAAATTAAAGCTTCAAAAATGAATTTAAGATCTAAAAAGTGTAAAATGATTTCACTGGATGTACAACTAAAGTATTTTTTTATAATACTAAAAACTATTTTTTTGTATTTTTATAAATACTTTTTTTTTTTTCTATTTTTTATTGATTTTATAAGATTTTTATCTTGAGAAATTGATTAAAATAAAATTTACGCTAGGAAAAAATCTAAAAAAAAAATTCAGGATTATATCCTAATACTTCAAGGACACATGACAAATAAGAAAAGACCTAAATTGCTAAACAACCAGAATAAGCCCGCTATCGGCTTTTTAGCTACGACTTATTTGGAAAAGAGGAAATGTAAATTGTGTATAGTATAAATGTGGGGGGGGAAAGTTACACTGGATGAGCTATTGAAGCAAATGGTTAACACGTTGGGCTTATAACTGAGAGGTCGTGGGTTCGAGTGTGGGCAACCCCTTTTTGCACCTTTTTTTTTATTTTTGAATACTAATTATATAGGACTTAAAAAGGGACACTAAAAAAAGCTACTTTATAAAATGGACTTAAGGCTAAAAAACATAGTAAATTGCTCAAAAACAGACTTATTTAATAAAGTTGTTTCAGTGAGTGGGGTTTTGGTTGTTTCACTTAAAAGCTTTGTAACATGCCTCATTTTATAGCTCATAATTGAAAAAAGGAAAGTTTTCTAGAAAGCTTATAAAGATGCCTTAAGCTAAAAATGAAAAGAAAATAGAGCTTACTAATACTTAAAGCACACTGAAAGTGTTGATGAAAGTGACAACTACAGGAAATAAGGCAAAAGGGCTCTCAATATCTTTTTAAGCTAAATCTTTCACAAGGCAATATCCAGGATATTTATCTTATGCTAGCTTATCAAACAACTACTGAACATCCAATTTCAACTTAAAATCTAGATCCTATAAGCTAAAAAACAGGAATTTTATAAGCTATTTTAAATGCTACTGGTGTTTTTTTTTTTTTTTCTTTTTGCTTTATGGATTTTGTGACTTTTGGTCCAGCTAATTTTAAATTGGAATATAGCTAGAAATTGCAAATTTAAGAATTAATCTATATTAAGATTTACATGACTATATAAGACTTGATTCTAAGATCCTTAAGTCTCAAAGACTTAACCTATATTAAGCTATAACTAATCTAAATCCTTCTTTAATCTTAGAAGCTAAAACCTAGAATTACCTAGCTAAATATTTGGCTAAAAGTGACAGTAGGACCTTATTAGTTCCTGCTGGTTTACTTTGCACAAGTGCAAATCAAAAGTGCAGGCTAACCTAGTGACTACCACTACCTTAAACTTACTCAAATTGTGTGTATAAACACAATGCAAGTAAAATCCAAGCCTTAAGGGCTTTGGATCAAAATTTCTCAAGCAAAAACTTAGGCACTAGGTACCCTGGTGCTGAGAGAATCATTATAAGCCATTATAACTTTAAAAACACAAACTAACTTATGAAATCCTTTTAAAACTTGCTAAATTTGAAAAACTCAGCTGATCCAGTTTGATTGACTTTTTGTGGTCAAATGAGCTTAAACCAAACACCCCTTTCAGAAATAAGAGTTTTAAGAAAAGCTTTCAAAATGAAATCTATTTATAAGAACTTGATTACCAGATGATAAACAGCTTTTAACTAACTTATTAATCATTAATCAGTAGCTGAAACTTGCTAAAATCTAAGATCTACACTATCTTTAACGAATATTTTTGGCTTTTTATGAGTTTTATGTCAAATATATGACAATCAAAGATCTAAACTATCAAAAGCAAAAACAGATGAACATCTAATATTATTAAGCTAAACTAAACACAAATAAGTACTATTTAGCAAAGAGAATAAGCAAATAAGCAATAATAACAAGCAATCTAAAACTTATAAGAACTAGAGACAAGTAATTAATGAAACTTAAAGAGGAACTTACAAAAAACCTTTAGCTCAACAAAAGGTTCCCAAATAGGGCAGCTACAAGCTCCCTAGCTTATTAATAAGCTAGGGTATAAGTCCTTGGGAGCTCTTCCAAAGTTAGCTCCCCTTCCATAGCTTATAAATCCAATTGTTAAAGTTTTTAAGCTGGTTTAAGATATTAAAGAGTGATTAAGTCCAATTAAGCTCAATCATGAGCTTAGAGACTCATGAGAGCTGAATAGAGCTTATAAGGACTTATTGTTCTTTAGCTTAATACTAAATAAGAAAAAATGAGAGATTATGAATTAGAGAGATTTTTGAGAGATTAAGACAACTGAAATTTCATTATAATAAAGCTTGCTTACATTTAAAAGAAAAATTACAAGATTGAAAACAACATTAAGCTAGGAATTGAGAATTAAGCTAAAACTAAATCTAAAAGCTACGTCTAAAAAACTAACTAGGGCTTGGTCTGATTGTTTTTTTCTTTTTTGTTCTTACATTTCTTTTTTTTTTCTTTTTTTTTGTTAAAATTTATATCTTTTTAAAATTTTTTCTTTCATTTTTTCTTTTTTTTCCTTTTTTTTTTTTCTTTTTTTTACTTCTAGCCTCTTGAGCCATTCCTCCGCTCCTTTAAATCACCACCTCTCATTTATCCAATCATTTGAGAATGATTTGTAGCCGTTGGATCAATAACACACTCACACGGATTGCCAAGCTGTCATTCTTTGATGTGACAGCTTGTGCTTCCTTTGTGAGTGAGTTTAGTGCAAAACCCACATAAATTTATGCTTTCACCGTGGCTTTGATCTTGAGAGAGGTTAAGAGATGCTTTGATTTGACCCATTTGACCCTGCCATTTTATTGTACTTCTCTTGAATTGACTTAAGCACCCTTTAATTTCAAAAAGCCCTTTGATTTACCCATGGTTAATGTTGGGGACGATGGGTGAATAGTAAATGGATTTGGCGCGTTTTTATAACTGAAAACGGGTTAATTCATTTTGAACTTTGCTCTATTGACATATTCAGCCCTTCTCTTTATTTTCCCTTTTTCTAGTTATAAATAACTTTTAGAAATTGCAAGATTGGCCCTTATGGTTTATAAAAAAGGGAAGTGGGCTAGTAACTTGGGCTTATGAAAGGGTTTTTAGGCCAAATGGATTTGGGTGAGGAATTTTAGGGTATTTCAGGCCCAATAAGGCTTTCCTGGGCCCAATAAGGGAGGAAGGGACATTTTTGGACTTTTGTGAGAGTTGAGGGACAATAGTGAAATATTTTGAGGATTTGTCCTTTTGTGTTTGACTTAGTTTGACCATCTTTGACTAACTTTGACTTTTCTTGGCTGACTTTGACTGAGGCTTGACTTTTCTGGCTTCGGCTTTGTACTCTACTGATTCTCGTGTCCGTGCTTGCTTGTTTTTGACGGTTTTCTTGTGATTTTTTATATATCCGTACCTGCACATACAAAACACAAATACAAGCATATTGTTGCTATTTTTTGGTCTGTTTTGGGTTTATTTGGGCCATTTTAAGCATAAATGGATATGTGTATTTTACACTTATCAAAATTCCCCAAACTAAACGATTGTGTGTCCTCACGCAATATCACATGCCTTATAACCAAATACCTCGAAAACTCCCCAAACTAAACCTTTGAAAAGTAGCAAAGATTTTTGTTGAGAGAGAAAAGAGATCACAAGTTATAAAACACCCGATTTCCCATTTTTAAAGATTTTTCTCTTTTTCTGATTTTTTCTTGATAATTAACTACCTAACTACAACTTATTTGTGATGACATAATGTATTGTTTTCATTACCTCATTGGTAACTTTGAGGATCATAGAACAAAAAGCACAATTAAGTGTCTAAAAGATAACTTCATCATCCCCGATTTTTCACTCTTCCCATGCTAAGCTTAAAAATAAGATCATTGTTAATTACAAGTCATGACACTAACACTACTCATAAATATTAATTGTGTACTTACTTTTCCTCCCGCAAATCCTACTTTTGTATCTCAAGATTTTACTTAAGTCATATACCCGAAGGCTCTTTAAGACTTGTTTCGACACTTATTAATTCCAAAAATAAAGCGTAACGGTTAAGAACACAATAATTAGCTCCTAGCCCTTTTCAAAAGATCAAATGTCATCAAGATTAAAGTCCACATCGATGCAACCAAAATTTGGCTTTTATTAGGCTACTTAAGCAAGGCACCATTCATGTCATATACCCTAAGGCTCTTTAAGACATGAATGTACCAATCTTATTTGCACCATATACCCATAGGCTCTTTAAGGCACAAAATAAGACAAAAAATTAAGCAACATTATTCAACCTCAGTCCTTTAGAAGGCTACAACATCGGCCACGCCTCCGACAAGATGTAGCAAACATATTTCGACTTCAGTAACTTCCTCGACCTTTTAGAAGGCTGTAACATCGGTTGTGAGCCGGCAAGATACAAATCAACCTTTTATCAGTTCTGGGAATTATTATTGAATTCTACTTTTACCTATATACCCTTAGGTCTCTTTAAGGAATAGAAAAATTTTTGTTTTATATGATACATATAGTTTGCCAAATTAAGTATTCCTATGTGTACTTATCCTTAAATTACGAAGGAACTAAAGAAAAACATCTATTGCTAATTATTAACCAAAAAAACCTACAACTTATTTATTAAACATTTATAATAAAGGTAAAACAAGCTAATGGAGAAAAAAGCCACAATTAATACATATGTGCTTGAAAGAAAACCAAATAATTCTACGTTTAATGTCACGACGTATAAATAACAATTAATTTCTTATTCTTCGCAATTTAAAGTCTCTTAAGAAAGAAATTCGCGAAACACTCTAGCCATATAAAATAAACTTGGCATTTTTAAAATCTACTGGATTAGACACAAGTCTTCATTTAATAAACGATTCAAAGTCTAGCCATGTTAAAGTCTACATTAGACTAGCACAACACTTTCATCATTAATTGCTAAGGGAGAAATGCTAGAACTTACACGTTCGATCGGGTCAAAAATTACTTCTTTATTATCTTACCACGGAAAACTACATTTTTGTATTTAAACATTTTTTTTATATTTTATATATATATATATATATATATATATATATATATATATATATATATTAAGACTTAAAAATTTAAAATTTTTGCTGTTTTTGTGGGAAAACGGGTACGTGAGAACAAAACAATAAGCAAGTAACATCAAATCGATGGATTCCCTTCCCTAAACTAAAACGAAACACTGTCCTCAATGTTTAAAGTCGGGTTTCTACGAAAATCTAAGCCGTTTATGAAGTAAGCAAAGATAAACGTTAATCGATAAGACGAAAGGATATGGATCTCCCCAAACTAATTTCACACAAAGGATGAGAAGCTCGAGTAGAACAGGACAAATCAACCGGACACGAGAGGCTTCAGAAATTGTTGAGTGAATCCTGCAAAATCACAACAAACAAGCAACAAACATCGAGAAATCGGAAAGAGTACAACCCTCTCTCAACACAACATATTAGTTTAAGAAAATAGAAAGAAGATAGAAAAGATAAGCATGGGGTGAACTCCCACGAAGCGGCTTGTTTTTGTTCACCGAGTCACAAGCTCGACTCGATCCCTGAATTTAGTTGTCCTTAGGGAAAGTCTGGAGGTCCGGGATAACTAATGGTGGTGTATCCCCTCCATAATATTGCTTAAGACGGTGGCAATTGACTTTGAAATTAGAACCATTGGCATGAGACAACTTGGCAGTGCCATAAGGATAAACTTCGGTGATTGTGAAAGGTCCTGACCATCGGGATTTGAGCTTTCCAGAGAAAATCTTTAATCGAGAGTTGAAAAGCAAGACTTGATCACCAACATTGAAGATTCGGTTCTTTATCTTGGAATCGTATAGTTTCTTTGTCTTCTCCTTGTAGATTAGAGAATTCTCGTAAGCTTGATCACGAAGCTCGCTAAGTTCATTGAGTTGAAGCTTTCAATGATCGCCCACGGTCTTTAAATCGAAGTTGGCATGCTTAAGAGCCCAATATGCTTTGTGTTCTAATTCAACTGGTAAGTGACACGCTTTTCCATAGACTAACTTGTACGGAGTGCATCCAATTGGAGTCTTATAAGCGGTCCTAAAAGCCCATAATGCATCATCTAGTTTGTCAGACCATAAGGCACGGTTTTCTCCTACCGTCCTCTCTAAAATTCTTTTGAGACCTCGATTCGTAACTTCAACTTGACCACTCGTTTGAGGGTGGTAAGGAGTGGAAAGACGATGAGTGACACCATATTTTGACATGACTTTTGCAAATTTGTCGTTACAAAAATGGGTCCCTCGATCGCTTATAATTGCTCTAGGAGCACTAAATCGGGATAAAATGGATTTTAAAAACTTGACAACTACTCGAGCATCGTTGGTGGCGAGCGTCTTGGCTTCAACCCATTTGGAAAGATAATCGATGGCTACCAGAATATATTTGTTTCCTCTAGACGATGGGAAAGGTCCCATAAAATCGATATCCCAAACATTGAAAATTTCATAAACTTGGATTGCATTTTGAGGCATCGCATCACGATGAGAGATTTTGCCTTGTCTTTGACATGCATCACAAGATTTGATCAATTCGTAAGCATCCTTGTAAATTGTAGGCCAAAAGAATCCGGCGTCAAATACTTTCTGAGCTGTGATGTTGGCACTGTGATGGCCCCCGGTGGGTCCTTCATGGCAAGCCTTGAGAATTTCAAGCGCTTCTTGGCCAAATACACATCTACGGATGATTTGATCTGCACATGTACGGAAGAGGTAGGGATCATCCCAGAAATAATGTTTTACATCTTTGAAAAATTTCCTCTTCTGTTGAGTCGTCATTCCTTTGACTAGAAAATTCCCTGCATGGTAGTTTGCAAAATCGGCAAACCATGGGGTACTTTCGCTTGATATAACTCTAAGAGTTTCTAAAGGAAAGTGTTCGTTAATGTCTTTATTCTCCAAAACATCTTTGTGAGGATTCTCGAGTCTTGACAAATGATTGGCGGCTAGATTTTCACTTCCTTTCTTGTCAAGAATGGTGATATCGAACTCTTGTAAAAGTAACACCCATCGAAGCAACCTTGGCTTGGCATCTTGTTTGTTCATGAGGTACTTCAAAGCAGAGTGGTCGGTATAAACAATGCTTTTAGATAAGACAAGATATGGCCGAAACTTTTCAAAAGCATACACTACGGCGAGCATCTCCTTCTCCGTTGTAGTGTAATGAATTTGAGCTTCGGTCGTCGTCTTACTAGCATAATGAATTGGTTGAAAATACTTCGTCTTACATTGTCCAAGAACCGCACCAATCGCATAATCGCTTGCATCACACATTAATTCGAAAGGTAGGTTCCAATCCGGGACAACTAAGATCGGAGCTTCGGTAAGCTTCTTCTTAAGGGTTTCGAAAGCATTGATACAATCTTGAGAAAATACAAATGGTGTGTCTTTTTCGAGAAGGTGAGTTATTGGTCTAGAAATCTTGGAAAAGTCTTGAATGAAACGACGGTAAAATCCTGCATGACCTAAAAAACTTCTAACTCCTTTAACGGTAGTCAGATGAGGGAGTTTAGCAATCACATCGACTTTGCTCGGTCGACCTCAATTCCGGACTTTGATAACTTATGACCTAAAACAATACCTTCTTTACACATGAAATGACATTTTTCCCAATTAAGGACAAGATTTGTGTCTTCACATCTTTTTAACATTTGTTCAAGATTAGAAAGACATGAATCAAAACTATCACCAAAAACGGAAAAATCATCCATAAACACCTCCATAGTCTTCTCTATCATATCGTGAAAAATCGCCATCATACAACGTTGAAAGGTTCCAGGAGCATTACATAATCCAAATGGCATACGACGATAAGCAAAAGTACCATACGGGCACGTAAAAGTCGTTTTTTCTTGATCATGAGGATCAATTAGAATCTGAAAATACCCTGAAAAACCATCTAAGAAACAATAGAATTCATTGCCGGCTAGACGTTCTAGCATTTGATCCATGAACGGGAGAGGAAAATGATCTTTACGAGTCGCTTCGTTAAGCTTCCTATAATCGATACATACTCTCCATCCGGTAACTAGACGTGTCGAAATTAATTCATTCTCTTCATTTGCAACGACGGTCATTCCTCCTTTTTTAGGAACACAATGGATTGGACTAACCCACGGGCTGTCGGAGATCGGGTATATCATTCCGGCATCAAGAAGTTTAATCACCTCCTTCTTAATGACTTCATGAATTTTCGGGTTCACCCGTCTTTGACTTTGCACCGATGGTTTACAATCATCTTCCATCAAAATCTTATGAGTATAAAAATGAGGGTCGATACCCTTGATATCGGTTATTTTCCAAGCAATGGCACATTTATGAGATTTAAGAACATTAATGAGGGCCTCTTTTTGATCATTTTTTAAACCTTTTGCTATGATGACGGGTAACTTATCGTTTTCTTCCAAGAAAGCATATTCTAAGTGAGATGGTAAGTCTTTTAATTCCAAGTCCGGAGGCTCTTCAATTGAAGATTTGGCCTCGGTAACTTCACTTTGCTTAAGGTCCATCGGAGGAAGTTGATACTGGGTCATCTTTTAACAATTGTTTAAGCTCATAAATAATCTTCCTCCGGATCCAATCGTCATGTATCACTTTCCAAAGAGATTGATTTGTCATAAGAAAAAGCATTCGAGTTTCTTCCAAAGTAAACCCGGAAGTAAAACGGCTCAGATGTCGAAGTGGGATTGCACTTAAACATTCATTACTAGGAAATCCTTAATACTTCTGGAAACTACTCCTCTCAAATTTCACTCAATGTGTCAATTCGGTTTACCGGATTGTCATTCGTTGGAGAGTATTTCATGGTCTGGTCCCAAATTGAAAGTGACGGCTCGTTATCCAACACGGAGAGCACACAAAAAAAAGTGATTTCCCCTTCATAAACATCAATTAAGGTACGACCGGTTTTCAAAAATGACCTTCCAAGTATAAGAGGTACTCGGGGATCAGCTTCGAAATCGACAACTACGAAATCGGCGAGAAAGTGGAACTTCCTAACTTTAACGTAGACGTCCTCGGCTAAACCCTTAGGGTAAGTTATGGATTGGTCTGCCAACTCTAAAGTCATTCGAGTCGGTGAAAGTTCGGGTAACGAAAGTTTTTTCCAAATCGAAAGGGGCATTAGATTTATGCTTGCACCAAGATCGGCCAAGGCGTAGCATATCTCCATTCCCGGGAATTCACAAGGAATAAGGAATTTTCCCGGATCTCCTAGCTTTTCGGGAAGCTTTTTAAGGAGCATCGTCGAGCAATTCTCGTTCAATGGAATTTTCACTAATTCGAGCAACTTCTCTTTATTCATTAACAAATCCCTAATTGTAAGAGCAAATCTCGGCATTAAAAATAAAGCATCCGCAAAACTTATATCAAAACGCAAATCTTGAAACATTTGAAAAATCTTTTCTTTTTGGTATGAAGCTTTTTCTCGATTCTTTTGATTGTCTCGTCTTGAAGGGTAAGGAATATTTGCCTTAGGTACCGTTTTCGGAATCTCGGGTTCCGAAATTAGTTTAGGGATAACCGGAGGTGGGATTTGAGTGGTACTTCCTTAGAAATTATTTTGCTCCTCATCCGTTACTTCCTCGGTCTCTCGTTCCACTACCTTTTTCGGGGAAGGTTTAGTTGGATTCGAGGGTCCCTCGTAAGCTACACCACCTCGGGTAGTGATCGCTTTCATCTCGCCCTTCGGGTTAGGAATCGTATTACTCGGAAGAGAACCCGAAGGTGAGGGTTGGGCTTGAAAGAAACTATTTAACATGGTCTGAAGATTATTCTGCAACGTGTTTTGAAAAGCATTATTTTGACTCATCAAAGCGGTTTGTTGATTCTTGATGGTAGTTTGAATCTCGTTCTTTAACTCTCCTTTCATCGAAGTGATTTGATATTGCAAATTCCTAATCGTTTGATCATTAGACTTCTTGTAATTCGAAAAATCACTTGAAAAATCGTTCACTTGATTATTAGGCATTTGAAACGGTTGATTTTGAAAACCTTGGTTTTGAAAATTCGAAGCATGATTAACTTGACCTTGAAAACCTTGATTTTGAAAATTGTTCCCTCGATTGAAATTATTCCCTTGACCTTGATTGTTATAATTCCTATTTTGACCTTGATTTTGCACCGGCGCAAATCCAGGTGGTGCCATTTGATTACTAACTCGATTCGGTGGGGCTTGTTGATTATAAATTCCCGTGGTAGCACAAACGTTTTGGTTATTATCGGTAGCCGGACAATTATACCATGCATGAGCTCCACCACAAGTAACACAATTTTCCTCAACCGCCTTAACCGGTGCGGGAGTAACAACCTTTTTAGAAACAATCTCGACTAAGGTCGAAAGTTGATCCGCAAGTTTGTCAATTCGTTCATCCGTTTTGTTTCTCGAATAACGCACTTTTGACTTGTTTTCAATTATATTCAAAGCTTCCCTAGTAGTCTTACTTAACAAATTACCACCCGCCGCGGCATTTAAGGAGTCTTGTTCGTTCTCGGTTAAACCATTATAAAAGGTATCAACTTGAGTTAACTCCGAAAATCCGTGGTGAGGACAAGATCTAAGCATACCCTTAAAACGTTCCCACGCTTCACTAAAAGATTCATCGAATTCTTGTGAAAAACGAGAAATTTTGTTCTTAAGGTGAGTGGTTTTTGAAGGGGGGAAAAATTGGTTAACGAACTTGGTAACGAGATCATCCCAAGTCAAAATTGAATTCGGGGGTTCTTTCTCGTACCAAGTTTTAGCGGCTCCCTCGAGCGAATAAGGAAACATCATGAGCTTAATCACATCATTAGGCACATTCCTAAAACGTAAGGTCGAAGTGATCCTTTTGAAACTATTAATATGAGCATGAGGATTCTCATTTTCTAAACCATGAAACGGGTTCGCTTGAACCAATTGAAGCAAATTAGTTTTGATCTCAAAATGATCGGCATTGATTTCGGGTAAAACAATAGCCTCTCCGTAACCCTCGGTGGGTGCACGGAGTAATTCCTCCATAGTTCGATCCGCCATCGCGACTATGGTTGGTCCGGGAATTGGCTCTTCTAAATTACAAGGTTCAACAACAACCGGAAGGGTTTGTTGTTGTTGACGACGGTTACGGTTACGAGTTTGCGAGCGAGTGCGCATGCACTTAGAAAGAGAAAATTAAAAAGGAAAAATCTAGAAAAAGAAAAATTTTACACTAATTTTTTTGGATTTTTATTTTTTAGCAACAACAAATTTTAACGGTTACACGAAAGAGACTTAAACCAAATAATCAACTACTTCACGGTAGCTCTTAAAAATTTCTTTTTAAGGTGAGCCGTACTTCGTAGAGACACAAATGGCAAGTGTTAAATCTTTGGTTCGAATTGGGAACTATTGCAAGTTCACCGGAACTATTGCAAGTTCACCGGAACTTATTTATGATAATATCTCAATTGAAGATATTATTTGTTGGTGTTCGATTACCAACTTTGTTTATTTAATTTCTTTTTTTAAAGGACAATTTTTTTATATTTTTGATTTTTTTGTGTTTTTATATGATAGCTATACTAGAAAGAAAAGAAAAATATTTTTTTACTTTTTATATTTTATGATTTTTTTGGATTTTTGAAATTTTTTAACAAAAATGAAACTTTCGAGGACGAAAGGATCTTCAAATCTTATCAACAAACACAAAACGAGAGATTCGTTAACTCAAATCCCCGGCAGCGGCGCCAAAAATTTGATACGGTATACAATATACTAATAATAATATATAATATCTCAACAAGAGCAATTAAGAAAATTCCCTAAGGAAAATTCACTCTTTAAAATATATATATATATATATATATATATATATATATATATATATAATATATAATATACGTATCTTTACCGGGAAGTATGATTTCCCGGGTCGTTTTCCCAATGATTTGAGAAATTGAAACCTCGCTTGATATTGGATTCTGATTTGAATAAGAAAAATAGATGATTTGATGATCTATTACTACGAAATAAGAAGCAACAATTAAAATTGGCAATTAAAAACAATTTGAACAATTAAACAAATACGGAAATCAAGTAAAACGCGACTATTAAGCAAATAGATTAAAATTTAACCCTAAAAATGTACACTAAATTTCTAAACCTATGATAAGACAAAAGAAAATTTTAGGAAAAAGAAAAATATATATTTTTTATTATTTTTTAATTTATTATGAATTAAAAACTAGTTTAATCTAATTAAATCTTAAAAAATAGCAAATTAAGTACTAAAAATTTGAAAAAATGAATTTTAAGCTTAGAAAAGTCTAAAATATTATAAAAGTAAAGAAAACTATTTTTAACTATTTTTATAATTAAAATCCTATTTTTAAAATTTAAAATTAAAGCTTCAAAAATGAAATTTAAGATCTAAAAAGTGTAAAAATGATTTCACTGGATGTAAACCTAAAGCTATTTTTTATAAAACTAAAAACTATTTTTTTGTATTTTTATAAAACTTTTTTCTATTTTTTATTGATTTTATAAGATTTTATCTTTCGAAAATTGATTAAAAATAAAATTTAAGCTAGAAAAATCTAAAAAATTCAGGGTAAATCCTAAATACTAGCAGGAACACAAGAAAAATAAGAAAGACCAAAATGCTAAACGAATAAGCCCTCAAACGAGCTTATTAGGCTACGGCTTATTTTAGAAAAGAGAAATGAAATTGTGTACTAGTATTAAATGTGGGGAAGTAACACTGGATGAGCTATTGAAGCAATTGGTTAACACGTTGGGCTTATAACTGAGAGGTCGTGGGTTCGAGTGTGGGCAACCCCTTTTTGCACCTTTTTATTTTTTTTACTTTTTTGAAAAACTAAATACTAGGACTTAAAAAGGACACTAAAATAAGCTACTTTAATAAAAGGGACTTAAGCTAAAACTAAGTAAATAGCTCAAAAACAGCTTATTAATAAGCTGTTTCAGTGAGTGGGGTTTTGGCCTTGGTTTCACTTAAAAGCTTGTAACAAGCTCATTTTAAGCTCAAAATGAAAAAAAGAAAGTGTTCTAGAAAGCTTATAAGATTGCTGAGCTACGAATGAAAAGAAAAAATAGAGGTTAAAAATATAAAAGACCATGAAAGTGATGATGAAAGTGACATACTCAGGAAATAAGCCAAAGTGCTCAAAATCTTATTAAGCTAAAAAGCTTAACAAGGCAATCCAGGATCTTATCTTATGCTAGCTTATCAAACAACTAATGAACAACCAATTTCAACCTTAAAATCTAGACCTATAAGCTAAAAACAAGAATTTAAAAGCTAATTTTAAAACTGCTACTGTTTTTGGCTTTTATGGATTTTGTGACTTTGACAGCTAAATTAAACTAGGAAAATAAGCTAGAAAATGCAATTTAAGACTTAATCTATATTAAGCTATACCTAGACTATATACTACTTGAATCTAAGATCCTAAATCCTATTCTTACTTAACTAAGAACTAAGCTAAAAGTGACAGTACTAACTTTTTGTTAGTACTGGTGCACTTTGCACAAGTGCAAACCAAGAGTGCAGGTTTCCTAAGGGAAAACCTGCACTTAGACACACTCCAATAGAGTGTTCAAACTCAAATCAAGAGATAACCAAGCCTTAAATGGCTTGGTTCAAGATTTCACAATCAAAATTTAAGAGATAAGGTGCCCTGGTGCAGAAACAAGGAATATAAGCTCTAACTTTTTCATTTTCAAAATTTAACTTATAAAAACTCTTTTCCTAATTATCTTAAAGGTAAACACAAGTGACTCAAGCAAAATGCACAATTAGTTTTGACTTTTTGAGGTCAAACACACTTAAACCAAACACTCCTTAAGAAACTAGACAGATTTGAGAAAAACTTTTAAAGTGAAATTTAATAAACAAGTATTAACTACCAGATGATTTTTAGCTTAAATCAAGCTTAATAAACATGACGTAATAGCTGAATTTAACTAGAAATCAAAGATTAATACTACGCTATCTAATATTTTTGGTTTTTTAGGAGTTTTATGACAAATATATGAAAATCAAAGATCTAAACTATCAAAAGCAAAACAAGATTAACTTCTAAGATTATTAAGCTAAACTAAACACAAATAAGTACTAATAAGCAAAGAGAATAAGCAAACAAGCAATAATAAGCATATAAGCTATATCTAACTAGTTTAAACTAAAATTATAGAAAAAGGAAAAGTAAAAACACTTGAACCTTTAGCTAAACAAAAGGTCTCAATTAAGAGCAGCTACAAGCTCCCTAGCTTATTAATAAGCTAGGGTATAAGTCCTTGGGGATCCTTCCATTTTAGATCCCCCTTCCATAAGCTTATAAGTCCAAATCCAAAGGTAATTAGAATTTAAGCTGATTTTATAGTTTTAAAGTATGATTAAGGCTAATTAAGCTCAAATCTAGAGCTTATCGACTCTTGAGAGCTTATTAGAGCTTATAAGGGCTTATTGAGCTTTAGCTTAATTCTAAATAAGAAAAATGAGAGATTATGAATTAGAGAGATTTTAAGAGATTAAAAACAACTGCATTTCATTAATAAAAAGTTTGCTTACAATATTTAAAAGGAAATTATAAAATTTAAAGTAAAATTAAGCTAAAAACTAATCCTAAAAGCTACGTGTATGTGTGTGAAGAGTGAGAGGCCTATTTATAGCCTGCCTTGGATCCTTCTAGCCTCTTGAGCCATTCCCCCGCTCCTTTAAATCACCACCTCTCATTTATCCAATCATTTGAGAATGATTTGTAGCCGTTGGATCAATAACACACTCACACGGATTGCCAAGCTGTCATTCTTTGATGTGACAGCTTGTGCTTCCTTTGTGAGTGAGTTTAGTGCAAAACCCACATAAATTTATGCTTTCACCGTGGCTTTGATCTTGAGAGAGGTTAAGAGATGCTTTGATTTGACCCATTTGACCCTGCCATTTTATTGTACTTTTTTTTCTTTTTTATCTTGAATAGACTTAAGCACCCTTTAATTTTCAAAAAAGTCCTTTGGAATTTACACATGGTTAATGTGGGGCGATGTGTGAATGTAAATGGATTTGGCGCGTTTTTATAACTGAAAACGGGTTAATTCATTTTGAACTTTGTTCTATTGACATATTCAGCCCTTCTCTTTATTTTCCCCTTTTCTAGTTATAAATAACTTTTAGAAATTGCAAGATTGGCCCTTGTGGTTTATAAAAAAGGGAAGTGGGCTAGTAACTTGGGCTTATGAAAGGGTTTTTGGGCCAAATGGACCCGGGTGAGGAATTTTAGGGTATTTCAAGCCCAATAAGGCTTTCCTGGGCCCAATAAGGGAAGAGGGGACATTTTTGGACTTTTGTGAGAGTTGAGGGACCAATAGTGAAATATTTTGAGGATTTGTCCTTTTGTGTTTGACTTAGTTTGACCATCTTTGACTAACTTTGACTTTTCTTGGCTGACTTTGACTGAGGCTTGACTTTTCTGGCTTCGGCTTTGTACTCTACTGATTCTCGTGTCCGTGCTTGCTTGTTTTTGACGGTTTTCTTGTGATTTTTTATATATCCGTACCTGCACACACAAAACACAAATACAAGCATATTGTTGCTATTTTTTGGTCTGTTTTGGGTTTATTTGGGCCATTTTAAGCATAAATGGATATGTGTATTTTACACTTATCAATGGCCTTGTTTATATCTTCTCTAAGTTTGTTATCAATGTAACAATCAACTATAGCAGGAATGGAGGAGAGAGCTTGAGCATATTGGTCAACATGCTTTATCTCTGACAGATCTTTTTCCAAGTTGATGACTCTGTCATTGAACTTGAATACAGATGAGAAATCCGGATGTGAATGAAATGAGGTTGTAGCTTCAGAAGTTATTGGTGTGGGCGTTAGTGTTGCTTGTTGTAGGAGAGGATTAAAGAACGGAGGTGGTGGAGGAATAGTTGTAGTAAAACTGGATGTGATTTCAGGAACTGCTATTGCATGACGAGCTATGGTGTCCATCAAAGAAGCGATCTCATTATCAGCTAGAGATAGATTCTCAAGATTTAGGAGCTTGCTTGTAAAGTCGGAGGAGACATAAGAACTTTGTACATGTTCATAAGTCTTTTGTGTTTCAAGGACCGGTGTAAGTGTCACATGAGCGTCTTTGTTGGGATTAAAAGACTTCATGATGATATTAGAGTTACTGCTGCTCAGTTAATGATGCTGGTTATAAGTTACAACTGCTAAAAGATTACAATTGCTGGAAGGGTTTATGCTGACAGAGATGAGATCAAAGACTTATCAGAGAAGAGATAAAGATTGATTGGAGAACAAGAATACTTATGAAGATAAGTATTAGTTATTTGTAAAGAAGATATGTATAACTTATTTGTTTAAAAGATTACATTTGTGTATAGAAAAGATCATGATTACTTAAGAAAGTATTGTCAGCCGTGTAGGACTCCTTGGTGTATAAAAGGAGGTCCTAGGGCATAGAGTTTGATATCAATTTTCATATCTAGATATCTTTTGTTTTTGATATCGTATAGCTTCAAGGTTTTGTAACCCTAACACTATTAAGAGTGTTCATATTATATTGAGGCTGAAAGTTTGGTAAACTGTTTGTTATTGATCTTGTTCATTACCGTTTCATTGAAATTCTTCTTAGTATCATTGACTAGATTCCGCATAGTCTTTGATATTCATAATCAAAGTTTCTGTCATAGTTGTTTTGTATTTATTCAATAAAATCTAAGCCTTTCTACAAGCTATGCAAGATATCTTCTATTAGGATCAACAATGGTATCAGAGATTGAGAAGACTTGAATAGAAGAACTTCGTACAACAATGATCTACTCTTTTGAAGAGTATGGATACTCAATTACTCAAACCATCAAGCTACCATATTTAACTGGTGAGTATGTATCTCTGGAAAAATGAGGATGGAGCAGTACCTACAGTGCATTGATTACACTCTATAGGAGATCATAGAAAATGGTAATGCACCCATAGTAACAAAAACTATTGATGGTAAGGAGACTGTTATCCCTCCTACAAGTGTTGAAGAGAAGGCACAAAGAAGGGCAAATTTAAAGGCAAGAAGCACTTTGTTGATGGCCTTACCTAATGAGCATAAATTAAAGTTCAACTCATACAAGGATGCTAAGACACTGATGCAGGCTATTAAGAACAGATTTGGAGGTAATAATGCTACAAAGAAAACTCAGAAAAATCTTCTGAAGCAGCAATATGAAAACTTTATTGCATCCAACACAGAAGTGATTGAGCAAACCTATGAAAGGCTTCAAAAGCTAATTAGTCAATTGGAGATGCATGGTGAAGTTATCCCTCAAGAAGACATCAATCAGAAGTTCTTGAGAAGTTTGTCACAAGAATGGACTATGCATACTATTGTATGGAGGAACAAACCAGAGATTGAGACGTTAAGTTTGGATGACCTCTTTAACAATCTAAAGGCCTATGAATCAGAGGTCAAGGGGACATCTAGCTCAACCACTAACTCACACAATGTAGCCTTTCTGTCCTCTAGCAGCACTAATAGTTAAACTAAAGCAGTTAATACTGCCTAGGGTATTAAGACTGCTAGCACTTAGGTTGCTGTTGATAGCTCAACAACTGTTGAAAATTTGAGTGATGTTGTGATTTATTCCTTCTTTTCTAGCCAACCAAGTATTCCACAACTTGATAATGAAGATCTACAAAAAATCCATCTTGGTGATCTAGAAGAAATGGACTTGAGGTGGAACATTGCTATGCTGACTATAAGGGCAAGAAGATTCCTTAAGAATACTGGAAGGAAGCTGGACATGGCCAACAAAGAAAGAATTGGGTTTGACAAGTCCAAGGTGGAGTGTTTCAACTGCTACAAGAGAGGACACTTTGCAAGGGAGTGTAGGGCACCCAGGAATCAAGACAACAGGAATAGAGAGCCTACCAGAAGGACTGTGCCAGTTGAGGAAACTACTTCAAATGCTTTAGTGTCTTAGTGTGATGGCTTTGGCTATGATTGGAGTGACCAAGCAGAAGAAGGTCCAACCAATTTTGCTCTCATGGCTTATTCTTCAACAAGTTCAACTTCTTCTACAAACTCTGAGGTATCTAATGACTCAAATTGTTGTTCATCTTGTTTAGAATGTGTAAAAGATCTAAAAGAACAAAATGAACAATTAGTTAAAGACTTAAGAACAGCAAGGGTAAGTGTTATCTCTTATAATGGTTTTCAGACATCTGTAGAAGCTAAGACTGTTAGTCTTTAGGTTAAATGAGTCTGTGTATGTGGAAGATATAAACAATCTTTAAACCATGAGTTTATAAGAGATTTAGATATAACAGAGCTTAAAAGGAAGTTAGAGTTGGCTACAAAAGAAAAAGATGAGGTTCAACTTACAGTATAAAAAATTGAAAATTCATCAAAAAGCCTAAGTAAACTTCTAGACAATCAGATAATGGATAAGTGTAAAACATGATTAGGCTATAATGTTGTCCCACCTTCTTATACTAGGAATTTTATGCCACCAAAACCTGATTTAGTTTATCCTAGTCTAGCTGATTTTGTTGATGTGAATGAGTCTGTTAGTGAGTCTATAGTTGAAAAGCCTACTGTTGAGACTTATGAACCTAAGACTACTAGGAAAGAAAATAAAGCCCCAATTATTGAGGATTGGGTGTCTGAAAGTGAGGAAGAAGATGTGCCTAAGATTAAAACAGTTGAGATGTTTAATAAACCTAGTTTTGCTAAGATAAACTTTGTTAAGTCTACTGAGCAAGTAAAATCCCCTAAGAACACATCAGTTGATAAAAATAGGCAAAAAACACCTAGTCCTATAGGAAACAAGAGAACCTAGAACCAACAGATGTCTCCAAAATTAGGGAGTGATTTTGAGATGTTCAACAAAGCTTGTCATTTGTGTGGTAGTTTTGATTATTTGAAGAATGATTGCAATAACTGGTATAATAATGGAAGATTTACAAAACCAGTTTGGACCAATGTTCAAAGGGTGAACAAACAGAATTTCTCTAAATTAACTCACCCCAGTCCAAATAGGAACATGATTCCAAAAACAGTCTTAACTAGGTCTGGCCCAATTTCACTTAATACTCCTAGACCAGTTAATATTGTTCAACCAAGAACAGCAGTGAATAATGCAGGACCCATGAAAAATGTTATTAACAATGCATATTCAACTACTAGAAGACCTTTTAACAAAATACCAGCACCTAATAATAGTAATTTTACTAAAAAGGTTAATATTGTTAAGGGAACAAGGGTTAATACTGCTAGGCCAAAAGCAGTTCTTAGTGCTGTTAAGGGAAACAAGGGAAATGCTGTTAAGGCCTTAGCATGTTGGGTTTGGAGACCAAAGCACAAAGTTTTAGACCATGTATCTAGAAACAATGGTGCATCAATGTCCTTTAAAAGATTTGACTATATTGATGCACAAGGCAGATCCAAGTCATTAATGGCTTGGGTTCCCAAAAGAAACTAATTTTCCTACCATTATGTGTAGGGCAATCCACAGCAAGATTTGAAGAATAAAGGAGTGATTAACAGTAGATGCTCTAAGCACATGACAGGAAACAAATCCTATCTTACAGATTATGAAGAAATTAATGGAGGATTTGTTGCCTTTGGAGGTAATTCCAAAGGAGGGAAAATTACTAAGAAAGGTAAAATAAGAACTGGTAAATTAGATTTTGAAGATGTGTATTTTGTAAAGGAAATAAAGTTTAACCTCTTTAGTGTCTCACAAATGTGTGACAAGAAGAATAGTGTTCTTTTTACTGATACTGCATGTGTTGTTCTGTCTCTAGACTTTAAGTTAACTGATGAAAGTTATGTTTTTCTTAAAGTTCCTAGAAAGGATAACATGTTGATGACGTCAAATAACGTCTATTTTATAGCATCATTTATCCCACGATATTAACCCATTTTGTATAGTTATTGCAAAGAATTGTTACTTAATCATTTATATTTGAGAATTGCAGTAATTATGGAGTAATTGGTGAAAGATAGCAAAAGGCGCGCATTCTGGAGCTTAAATGATGATATTTTGAAGATTACTATTCTGAAGACCAATATGCCATATCCATCAAGAAGATACGGCGTATCCGTGCATGCACTCACCAAAAGACCACAGAAGACTAGAGACCAATACGCCGTATCCAGAGGACTTAATACGCCGTATTCAAGATATGGAATCAATATAATATTCTGGAAGATATCAAACGTGGTCCCTACTCCAAGAAACCCCAATACGTCGTATCCAACTCATTGGATATGCCGTATTCAACTGACTTCCAGACCTTATAAATAAAAAACTCAAAAACGAGTTTTAAGTGTGCTAAATCATATTCTCAATACCTAAACCACAAAAGTCGATTTTCAAAGGAGAAAAAGAGCAGAAGAGGTCGAGCAATGTATTCAATTCCATAGGAGACATCATGTAATTCCATATACTTTAGTAATCGTTCAATTTTAGGTATCATTCGTTAACTCGGTTAGTTTACCTTGGCTAAATAATTGCTCTTGTATTTATTATGACGTTTGAAGGCTAATACCTTTGGGTATTAGCCATTATTATAAAGATTTGAATGTTTAGTATTTGTTTATATCAATTTCTTGATTTATCGTTGTTATCAATTTATACTTGTTTACGCACTTTTGTATGTGACCTATCATTCAACTGGATCTAGTAAAACGGGCCAAGGGATCTAGAGTCTGGGATAGCTCTCCATATAGTAATTTATACATCTAGAATAATAGTTACACAAGTATTGTCCTTCTAAGTCCGTGTCTAGGATACGCTTCAGGCTTAACTAGTTAATTGGATATTGCCGATGGTTTATTGATCGTGTTGACTAGCAGGTGACCTAGATAATTTAACAAATAACGTTCTGATTCTATTGGATAGTTGGACAAGTGGACTACTAGTGTATAGATTGCCATTAAGCGGTAAGTGGGTAAAGTCTCTATGAGCTAGGGTTTAACAAGATCACCATTGCTTTAATCCCTAAGATAGATTATAATCAGCAAATAAGGATGCTTTATGCGGATGCTTTAATTGTGACAGAATTAATGTGTCTAGGTCTTAGGATGATGTAACGCCTAAGTCTTAAGAATGATACGCCACCTCGAGAGAAGAAATCATTGCACTTAATAAACAAACCAACGTTCTAATCGGATTAATAATGGTTAATACAGTTTTCTTATATAAGGTTTGACCGCTCTTTTATCTTTTGTTAATTAGCTTGCGTGGGTAACAGTGTCTTGAATTGATTGTAGTCACCAACCAAACTGTGCCAGTCTCTCAGGCTGAAAACCCCCCTTTTCCATTAGAATTAGGATTTAGACTGACATAGGTTTAACATAGGATTAGATTAGAATAGAATTAACATAGTTTAGACAACCAAGATATTAATTAAATTGATAGATTTAACCTCGCTCTCAGTGATCGACACCCTACTTACCACGAAATTACTACCGATCAGGTACACTGCCCGTTAAAGTGTTGTTTTTGGTTAAGTCGGTAAAATATAAATTTAAAACTTGAATCAATAAATTACACACCACAACGACACATCACATGTACAATGTTGATTTAAAGAATGTTGTTCCTCAAGTAGGTCTCACTTGTCTCTTTGCGAAATCCACTCCAGATGAATCTAATCTTTGGCATAGGAGGCTTGGACATGTAATTTCAAAACAATGAATAAACTAGTAAAGGGAAACCTTATAAGAGGTTTACCTTCAAAACTTTTTGAAATTAATAAAACCTGTTTTGCTTGTCAGAAGGGAAAGCAACACATAGCTTCTTGTAAGACTAAAACAGTCAGTTCAATCAGCCAACCATTACAAATGTTGCATATGGATTTGTTTGGCCCAACATTTGTAAAGAGTTTAATGAAAAAGATGTACTGCCTAGTTGTCACAGATGATTTTAGTAGGTTTAGTTGGGTTTTCTTTTTAGCCACTAAGGATGAAACTAGTGAAACCCTTCAAACATTCATAACAGGCATAGAAAATCTAATAAACCTTAGGGTGAAAGTGATTAGATGTGACAATAGTATTGAATTCAAAATAAGGTCATGAATCAGTTCTGTGAAATAAAGGGTATTAAAAGGGAATTTAGTGTTGCTAGGACTCCACAACAAAATGGAGGAGCAAAAAGGAAAAATAGGACACTAATAGAGGCTGATAGGACTATGCTAGCTGATTCAAAATTGCCAACAACTTTTTGGGCTGAAGCAGTTAATACTGCTTGTTATGTCCAAAATAGGGTGTTAGTTATCAAGCCTCACAACAAGACCCCTTATGAACTTTTTCTAGGTAGAAAACCTGCTTTAAGCTTCATGAGATCATTTAGGTGTCTTGTTACAATCCTTAATACCATAGATCACCAAGGTAAATTTGATGGAAAGGATGATGAGGGGTTCTTTGTAGGATACTCTACCAATAGCAAAGCATTCAGAGTATTCAACAGTAGAACTAGGATAATAAAAGAGAATCTGCATGTTCAATTTAGTGAGAATACACCTAATATTGCAAGAAGTGGACCAAATTGGCTTTTTGATATAAATGCACTAACCAAATCTATGAACTATAAGCCAGTTGTTATAGGAAATCAATCTAATGGTAGTGCAGGTACAAAAGCATGTGATAATGCAGGTAAAGCTAGAGTGGAGATAGTACCTGGCAAACACTACATACTGCTACCATTATGGACTCAAGATCCACCATTCTCTTCTAGTTCAAAGGATTCTCCTGATGATGGATTCAAACCATCAAGGGAGGAGGAAAAGAAGGATACTGAAGATCCTGGGAATGAAAATAGCAAGGTTAAAGTACATAGGAGCCAAGAGTTAATCAAGAGAAGGATGCTAGTGTTAACAGCACTAACACTATTAATACTGTTAGTCCAACTGTTAATGTTGCTGGCATAGAAGATAATGCTGTTGATGAGAATATAGTCTATGGCTGTGCTGATGATCTAAATATGCCTGAATTGGAAGAAATTGGCGTATTTAGTGATGCTAAAGATGATAATTCAGGGGCTAACATGAACAATTTGGATTCAGACTTCCAAGTCAGTCATGTTCCTACTACAAGAATACATAAGCATCATCCTCTTGAACAAGTAATTAGAGACTTGCATTCAGCACCTCAAACAAGAAGAATGACAAAGAATTTGGAAGAACATGGTTTGTTTAGTTTAGTTCAACAAAGAACAAGCCATAAAGGCTTCCAAATTTGCTTGTTTGCTTGCTTTTTATCACAAGAAGAACCCAAAAAGGTAGTTCAAGCACTAAAGGGATCCAAGCTGGATAGAGGCTATGCAGTAAGAGCTTCTATAATTCAAATTACAAGAAGTTTGGACCTTGGTGGACTTACCTAATGGAAAAAGAGCTATTGGCACTAAATGGGTCTTCGGAAATAAAAAGGATGAAAGAGGAATTGTGATTAAAAATAAAGCAAGATTGGTTGCTCAAGGGTACACACAAGAGGAAGGAATTGATTATGATGAGGTTTTTGCTCCAGCTTTTTTTTTTCCCCCCCCCCCCCCCTTTTTTCATCAGAATTAAAGCAATCAGGTTATTCTTAGCCTATGCCTCATTTAAAGACTTTGTGGTGTATAAGATGGATGTCAAGAGTGCTTTTCTTTATGGTAAGATTAAAGAGGAGGTCTATGTTTGTCAACCACCAGGATTTGAAGATCCAGACTTCCCTAACAGAGTATACAAAGTAGAAAAGGCACTTTATGGTTTGCATCAAGTTCCCAGAGCTTGGTATGAAACTTTGTCAACTTATTTTGTTGGACAATGGTTTTAGAGAGGAAAGATAGACAAAACTTTGTTTATCAAAAGGGACAAAAGTGATATTCTATTAGTTTAAGTCTATGTTGATATCATATTTGGTTCTACAAAGAAGATGATGTGTATAGAGTTTGAGAAGATAATGCACAAAAAGTTTCAGATGAGTTTGATGGGTGACCTTACATTTTTCTTAGGTCTGCAAGTGAAGTAGAAGGAAGATGGGATTTTTATAAGCCAAGACAAGTATACGATTGAGATTTTAAAGAAATTTGGCTTTAGTGATGTCAAAACAGCAAGCACACCCATAGAAACCCATAAGCCTTTGCTCTAAGATGTAGATGGTGAAGATGTAGATAAACACTTGTATAGATCCATGATTGGATCATTGATGTATCTTACTTCTTCAAGGCCTGATATTATGTTTGTAGTATGTGCTTGTGCAAGATTCCAAGTCAATCCTAAAGTTTCACATCTTCATGCTGTGAAAAGGATCTTTAGATACTTAAAAGGTCAACCTAAGTTGGGCCTTTGGTATCCTAAGGATTCACCTTTTGATTTGGTAGCATTTACTAACAGTGACTATGCAGGAGCAAGCTTAGATAGGAAGTATACAACAGGTGGTTGTCAATTCCTAGGGTGTAGATTGATTTCATGGCAATGCAAGAAGCAGACTGTGGTTGTGAATTCCACAACAGAAGCTGAATATGTAGTTGCTTCAAATGGTTGTAGACAAGTGCTTTGGATTCAAAATCAATTACTTGATTATAGGTATAACTTTATGCATAGAAAGATCTACATTGACAATGAGAGTAATCCGCATAGTGAAGAACCCTATTTTTCACTCAAAGACAGCTCATTGGAGTATTAGGCATCACTTTATCAGAGATTCCAATGAGAAGAAGCTTATTCAGATGATCAAGATTCATACTGACCAGAATGTTGCAGATTTGCTCACAAAAGCATTTGATGTTAGCAGATTTCAGTATCTGATTGCAAGTATTAGAATGCTTAATCTCTGAAGCTTTAATTAAGGAAAGTATGTTTGGAATGGAATGGAAAAGCTGCTAAGGATGGAAATTTGAGTTAGTGCTGGTAAGTTCAAGTTTCTGCTGTTAAGTATAATTAGTGCTGCTAGTTATACTTAATACTTCTAAGTTAATACTGTTAGTTATACTTAATACTGTTAGGTATAATTAATACTGTTAGAAAGAGAGATATGTGAAATAAAAATAGATAAAGTGATTTGGTGAGAAAAAGAATTAAGAGATATAGTGAGTTGAAAAATAGAAAGAGAGATGTGTGAAATAAAAACAGACAGAGTAACTGGGTGAATAAAAGAATTGAGAGATGTGGTGAGTTGAAAAACAGAAATAGAGCTATGTAAAAACAGAAAGAGAGAATTATGAGTGAAAAGAATTAAGAGAAATCAAAAACAGACAGAGAGAATTGCGAGTGAAAAGAATTGAGAGAAATAAAAAACAGACAGAGAGTTTTTGTGAGTCAAAATGTTAATTTGATGGAAAAGCTATTTGGAATGGAATTGGAGTTAATGCTGGTAACTCAAAGTTAAGGCTGCTAGGCATAACTTACTACTGCTCGTATAAGTTAATGTTGCTAGACATAACTTACTACTGCTCATGAAAGTTAATGCTGCTAGGCATAACTTACTATTGCTGATGAAAGTTAATGCTGCAAGGCTTAATTTACTACAATCCATAATGTCTCTTAGGGTCATCGATGCATGGGCGATAATAGCAATACGTATCGTTAGGGTGGGAAGACGCCACGAGAGATAAAGATGGTGTATGAATGGTCAAATTGTCTACTACCTTTATCCTAAAACTATCTGGACTATATGGTTTGATGGGTGGTTCGAGGTCTCTTTTGTCTCCTAGACTTATATCTAAAGGTGGATAATTTGGTAAGGGTTGTGGTTGAGGCTTCGTTTTATCAAAACTTAGAACTTCCCTAGAACTAAGAGAAATGTCATGATTACAAGTATTCGAGCCAAAATCCTCTAGTTATGTTTCGTCTATAGGTTCTACCTCTATCGAGGTTCCTAAAGTCTCTTCTACTACTTTCGGGCAAGTCACGGGCGGTGTGTACTCCTTAAATGATGGGAGGACTTGTGGGGTACTTTGTGGGTCCGAATTTTCCACCTTATGCCATGTTATACCTCTATGCATCTCAACCCAAACATCCTTATTTCCAAATAATCTTTTTGCTTGAGCCTTCAAATTTGCTACTTCTTGTTCAGAATCAATGTTTGGTGGGTTGTCCCATTCTTTTTGGCCTTGGGCGAAATTTTCTATGGCTTCCTATGCTTATTCACCACTTAATTCTCTAAGGTTCCCGTCTGTTGCAAAGTCAAGGTCCATTCAGGTATAGTCGTCGACATGATCATAAAAGAAATGAGTAAGTGACCATAAATCAAGGCCATGATGAGGGACTCTTTTAATTAAGTTTTTGAAACGAGTCCACGCATCGTAGATAGGTTTATCTTGATGTTGTTGGGACACCAAGGTATATCTTTTGAATGGGAAGGTTGTGTTTCGTGGGGGGTTTTGAATGAGTGTGGTTGGTGGTCTTTCATACATCATGATGGTGAATGAAAGAGTGCTTTACAAAACAAAGGGCACAAAGAAAAGATAGACTACGAGAAAGCTAATATGCGGAATTAAAATCTCACTTGAAAGGATTCAAGCGAGTAGAACTAAGTTAAACTATGATCAAAACCTAACTATTCCCTAGGCGGCGGCACCAAAAACTTGATGTGCGGTCGTCATAGGACTTCTACACGAGAAGTTTTACAACTCCCTAGGCAGTGCACCTAATCGTTGTAGTGTAGTATAGGCAAGACTTGGGGTTGTTTATCGTTCACTCGAGGAATAGGTTGGGAAGGCTTGATCACGGTCTAACAGAATTCTAAGGGTTGAGAGAAGATTATTTTTGTATTTTTATATTTTATGGAAAACAAGTAAATCATATAATTGGAGAGAGGTTTGGTTTTAGTTGTTTAAACTAAATATTAACTAAGCTACTGGTGATAACAATAAGATAAAAGACTGTGTTTATTTAATCATGTATTACTCCCTAGATTGCTTCTCCTAGTGTTGTTGCCTTGTCACACTTGTGATGATCTGTGTAACTATTTCCTAAAGCATGAACGAATTACACGAACCCGCCGTCTACTTAGTATGCCGCTAGAGCAACGCACATGCAAGGTAGTATGAAGACTATTACACGGCCCCTAGGAGTACACTAAGTGCATGTGAAATATATTAAGAGTGGATCAACCATATTAGGGGGCAAGGTAGTATGAAGACTATTACCCGATGGTATCCTTTCTACACAATCACGTTTCCCTAGACATATCAACAGCGATGCAGACAAAAGCTGGTTTTCTAAGACCTAACATGCACATCCATCACAAGAAGCAACACCACTAAGATCTACATTCTAGGTTTCATATAATCATAAATAAACACAATAGGAGGTTTAGCCAAGCATGTTAAAGATAAAGCAAGAATAATAAATCAAACAACACATAGACATATTGAATGATTAAGTAAACCTTACTTGATTAAAACATGAATTGGAAGAGGTACAATAGGGTTTTAGGCCCTAAAATCGTCTCCTACAATTGCTAAACGAACTAGGATTCGTACTCTCTTTTTATTCTAAAGTTACACACTCAAAACCCTAAATTCGGGTTTGTATATATAGGAAAAATGTTGTGACGGCGTCGCGTTTTAATCGTGACGCCATCATGAAAGAGAATATTCTAGATAATGGGCTGGGTCGTATGCTCTGACGCCGTCGTGGAATCATGTGACGCCGTCTTGATCTTTGTGGTGACGGCGTCACGTTGTATCTGTGACGCCGTCTCTAGTCATTGTAGAGAAATTCTTGATCAATGTTGGTGTAGGTCCGTAGTCTTGTCCGTTTCTTCTCTAAATGAGCCCAAGTCACGTGTAATTCTTCCAAATGCCTTCCAAATGAGAAATACCTGAAAAGGAACGATTAAGTACCTATTTTGGGCATAAATGCACGATTTAGGGGGTTAAACGACCCCGAAAAAGTGTATAAAATGACACCTCATCAAATACCCCTACACTTGGGATTTACTTGTCCTCAAGCGAATGGGCTTTTCTACCTAGACAATAACAATATGAGAGGTCATTTTACGTACTCTTTAAACATATTCTACAGCATAACCTTCTAGACCTCGTAATTGAAAGCACAGAAAGTATATACTAGCACCTCACATAAGTGTTTGGGATTCTCTCTTTCACTTAGGTGTATAATGAATTATAACATATGGGGGAAACGAAAAATCAACACTCATTACCTGTCATAGCATATAAATTACCATAGGCTTGGTAAATGATCAAACCTCCACCGCTAGGTGCAAGTATTATTCATTACTATCTAAGAGGTCTTTTAAAAGATTGTGGGGTGTTGGTGTAAGATAACATATAATAGAAGCAAAAATGGATAGGATACATTTGGGTGGCTTTAGGTGAATTTACAGTGGAAGGGTTAGCTAATTATTTACACGAATACACTTTGGTTTGGTTGCTAAGCCAAGACTCGGATGAAGATCTACATACTCTACACACCTCTACATCAATCTCTTTCTTTTTCTTTTCTCATTTTTCTTTTGAATAACATAATACATCACATGGGGTTTATAATATGTACCCCTACACTTGAGCTTTTACATGCTCGATATTTACAATCTAACTAATGACCCGATTTGAGGTGGATCAAAATAACATGGAGATCATTTGACAAACATATGGGGGTATTGACTTAACTTTTCTTCCCCATTCTTTAGCGAAATAAATACTACCATGAATCCCAATCGTCCCAAAACTGTATTTACAAGGATAAGGACTTAGCAACCGTGTACTTAAATAAATAACTTGGGGTATCACAATAATGTACTAAAGGCTAGTACATATAAGGTAGGCTAAGGCTTTTTGGGTGTAATGATTGGTTTAAGGGTGACAATGCTCTTCATTAATAGTCTAGATTAACCAGAAATTACAAGAACCGTGAAAAAGGATAGGCTCGGAGGGTTGTACTAGGGTATCCTGCACTAAAGGTGAGTGCATGGCAAGGGTGTGGGATAGTTATATGATCGGTGTGACCATCATAACAATTACAGGTTTAAAACATGAGTTAAACATAATGCCTCTTATCAAGCAAATCCTAATACTTACTATGCGGTCTCGGGATGCATCATAAAAACAAGTTCTAGAATTTAATATGCTACTGGTATACTCATATGAATTTTACTAACACCAGACATTCCAAAAAAGGCGACTAGGCAATGCATACATGGCCGTAACGACGGAATAGACAGGCACGCATGTAGATCAACCTTAACTCGAACCGGGTAAAGATAAAATCATCTTGGGTTACCAAAGATGGGTACCCGGATTCCTAAAGATCTAAGGGCGAACCTCACATTTTTGGGGGTGGAATTTTGAAGGTTTTTGTGCTAGTCATATAAATTCCTATCCATGGGACGCTAGTAATACTCAGTTTTCGTTGGTGTGTGTCGTAAAAAAAATTTTTTTTTTGGTAAAAATCACCCTTTTATGCTATGTTTCGATATATTACCCATTTTTTAAGGACAAAGCAAATGGTAAATAAAAAAATAGTTTCTAAGGCTTATTTCCCCCCTACACTTAAGTTGAACATTGTCCCTAATGTTCTCTAGAAGTACCCGTTAAAACAGATAAAGGGAAAAGAAAATAAGGAAAAGAAAATAGTACACCCCTGGTTTACTCAATAATAGAAAAGAAACATGCGATAACTGGTTAAATCGTCCTCTGAGAATCATCTAATGAAACTTCCTAAGAACTTCCAAGCTTCTTCTCATCAAATATAACATGTAATCAAAGACAAAGACAACTATACCAAGCATAAAATGTGCGATTTACCAATATACAATATGAATTTAAGGTTTGACTCGATAGATAGGATGAAAGAATTGTTAAATTCATTAGGTTTTGCAGGTTTATAATGGAAGAATAAATATATTAAATGTCGTGCAAGTTTTATTTTTGATAATAATTAAAAACTTTAAGTTTTCGGAACCTGTGCGTTTGACGCCGTCAGGGTTGTGGTGACCCCGTCACAGGTGTCGTGGTGACGTCGTCGCGTGTTAATCGTGACACCGTATCCACAGTCTGTGAAAATAAAATTTTTGTTTTTGATGAAAAATTTCCTGCACTTGATTCCATAAGTTAATTCCTGTATTAATGGTTGTACAAAACCTGAGATTTAACAATTCAATCATATGAATCGAAACTGACGCGAATTAATCTAAACAATTCATTTATCATGTTTGAATTTGGCTCAAAAGCCGGATAAATTCCCCTACACTTATTGGTTGCAAAATACCTTTGATTGAAATTAAGACGAAATTAAAGACAAACAAAGCATGATTACAAGATAGTTCAAACATAATAAAACAAACTATGAAGAATAAAACACTCAAGACACTCCTAATATGCGGGAAAGTAAATTGGGTTGCCTCCCAAAAAGCACTTTTCTTTATTAATGAGTCTTGTAGCTAGACTCGAAGCCACACGTCCTTACGTTGTTTCGTGAATGATCACGTATCCACGAAGGATCCATTCCTTCATACTTCCATCCACTTGGTATTCTGGGCCTAGGTTTAAGCAGTTTTTATACATGAATTTGTTCTTTTCATAAGAGTACCTAATTCCGTTCATCAAATCATTTTGGCTAAGCTCTAACAATGGTGGAGATTTACTCCAGTTAAAGTTCTTGAGCCTAGGTATTATACGTGGCATCCTATATGTTGAAGATCTTGGTAAATGAGACTAATCCCTTAGCGACGTCATATTTGAGCTTAGTGATTTTTCTAAAGGGTCTGCCCATTAAGACTTCAGCCATGTTGCTCATGATAAATTCTTCTATGTCTTCTAACACAACAAAATCCATGATATAGGTGAAACTTCCTACAAATACGTAGACATCCCTAACAATGGCAATTAGGTTCTTTCCCGTCCCCTCTAGTCTATCTACCATTATTGTATTATAGGCTTTACGCGAGATAATATTCATTGGTAGAAAAGGATCGAGATAGGCAGTGAATTTCCTGAAGCCTATCATACACTCAAATGCAAGGTTATCCCTATCAAAACTATTGATTATTCTTTCTCGGCGTAGTGTTCCTGTGTTTTCATACTCACATAACTCATTAAGAACTTCTTCATCATCTGAGTCATTGTCGGGGTGTGGGAAAGGAGAGACGAGAGGTGTATCTACTGATCCATTATCGGGTTCAGGGTCATTTATACTGGTCTTATTGGGTTGTTTGATGAAGCGATTGAGTAATTGCTTAATACTTTCCAGGCGAGAGTCAATAAAGGCTGGAATTTTCTTTAGCTCTTGGAGCTCTTGGTTAAATCATGTGCGTAGCGCAACTGATAGGACAGGATGAGTAGGTGGTGGATTCGCGTTCTCCATGATGGAGAATGGAATATTTAATGAAAATTACCAACAAACATACAAGGAAAAGATAGACTACGAGAAAGCTAATATGCGAGAATTAAATCTTACTTGAAAGGATTCAAGCAAGTAGAACTAAGCTAAACTATGATCAATAACTAACTATTCCCTAGGCGGCGATGCCAAAAACTTGATGTGCGGTCGTCGTAGGACTTCTACACGAGAAGTTTTACAACTCCCCAAACAGTGCACCTAATCGTTGTAGTGTAGTATAGGCAAGACTCGGGGTTGTTTAACGTTCACTCAAGGAATAGGTTGGGAAGGCTTGATCACAGTCTAACAAAATTCTAAGGGTTGAGAGAAGATTATTTTTGTATTTTTATGTTTTATGGAAAGCAAGTAAATCATATAATTGGAGAGAAGTTTGGTTTTAGCTGTTTAAACTAAATATTAACTAAGCTACTGGTGATAACAATAAGATAAAAGACTGTGTTTATTTAATCATGTATTACTCCCTAGATTGCTTCTCCTAGTGTTGTTGCCTTGTCACACTTGTGATGATCTGTGTAACTATTTCCTAAAGCATGAACGAATTACACGAACCCGCCGTCTACTTAGTATGCCGCTAGAGCAACGCACATGCAAGGTAGTATGAAGACTATTACACGGCCCCTAGGAGTACACTAAGTGCATGTGAAATATATTAAGAGTAGATCAACCATATTAGGGGGCAAGGTAGTATGAAGACTATTACCCGATGGTATCCTTTCTACACAATCATGTTTCCCTAGACATATCAACAGCGATGCAGACAAAAGCTGGTTTTCTAAGACCTAACATGCACATCCATCACAAGAAGCAACACCACTAAGATCTACATTCTAGGTTTCATACAATCATAAATAAACACAATAGGAGGTTTAGCCAAGCATGTTAAAGATAAAGCAAGAACAATAAATCAAACAACACATAGACATATTGAATGATTAAGTAAACCTTACTTGATTAAAACATGAATTAGAAGAGGTACAATAGGGTTTTTAGGCCCTAAAATCGTCTCTTACAGCTGCTAAACGAACTAGGGTTCGTACCCTCTTTTTATTCTAAAGTTACACACTCAAAACCCTAAATTCGAGTTTGTATATATATGAAAAACGCTATGACGGCATCACGTTTTAATCGTGACGCCATCATGAAAGAGAATATTCTAGATAATGGGTTGGGTCTTATGGTCTGACGCCGTCGTGGAATCATGTGACGCCGCCTTGTTCTTCGTGGTGACAGCGTCATGTTATATCTGTGACGTCGTCTCCAGCCACTGTAGAGAAATTCTTGATCAATGTTGGTGTAGGTATGTAGTCTTGTTCATTTCTTCTCCAAATGAGCCCAAGTCACGTGTAATTATTCCAAATGCCTTCCAAATGAGAAATACCTGAAAAGGAACGATTAAGTACCTGTTTTGGCATAAATGCACGATTTAGGGGGTTAAACGACCCCGAAAAAGTGTATAAAATGACACCTCATCAGTAGGCTAAGGCGATTTGGGTGTAACGATTGGTTTAAGGGTGAACAATGTTCTTCATTAATAGTCCAGAATCCACCAGAAAATTACAAGAACCGTGAAAAAGGATAGGCTCGAAGGGTTGCACTAGGGGTATCTTGCACTAAAGGTGAGTGCATGGCAAGGGTGTGGGATAGTTATATGATCGGTGTGACCATCATAACAATTACAGGTTTAAAACATGGGTTAATCCTAATGCCTCTTATCAAGCAAATCCTAACACTTACTTCGCGGTCTCGGAATGCTTCACAAGAACAAGTTCTAGAATTTAATATGCTACCGATACACTCTCATAATCCTAAAGTAACCAATACCAATGTTTCAGAAAAGGCGACAAAACCACGCATACACATCCGTAGCGACGGAATAGACACACATATTCTCACCATGGGAAGTCCTTAACCTCCACAAGCTAAAGGTATAACATCTAAGGGTCGAACCATACATTATTGTGATTGTGAAGTTAGGGTTTTTTGTGCTTAGTAATGATAAATTCATATCCATGAGACGCTCTGAATAAACTTTGTTATCGGTCGGTAAGTGTCATAAATAAAATTAAATTTGGTCAAAATTACTTCCTATGTTTCGATATATTACCCATCATTTTAAGAACAAAGCAAATGGCAAATGAAAGAATAGTTTCTAAGGCTTATTTTCCCCCTACACTTAAGTTGAACATTGTCCCCAATGTTCTATAAAGGTACCCGTAAAAATGAATTAAAGGGAAAAGAAAACAAGGAAAAGAAACTAGTACTCCCCTGGTTTGCTTAATAACGAAGAAGAAACATGCGATAACCGGTTAAATCGTCATTCAAGAATCGTCCAATGAATCTTCCTAATAATTTCCATGCTTCTTCTCATCAAATATAACCTGTGATCAAAGACAAAGACAACTATACCAAGCATAAAATGTGCGATATACAAATATACAATATGAATTTAGGGTTTGACTCGATAAAGCAGTAAAGATAAGATGAGAGAATTGTCAAACTTATTGGTTTTGCAGGTTTATAACAGAAGATTACATATTTTAAATGTTATGCAAGTTTTATTTTCAAAAATAATTAAAAACTTTAAGTTTTCTGGACCTGGGCGTTTGACGCCGTCAAGAGAATCCTGACCCCCATCACAGGTGTCGTGGTGACGGCGAAAATCGTAACGCCGTCTCCACGTTCTGTGAAAACAAAATTTTTGTTTTTGATGAAAATTTTTCTGCACTTGATTCCATAAGTTAATTCTTGTACAAGTGGCTGCATAAAACCTGTGATTTGACAATTTACTCATATGACTCGAAACTGACGCGAATTAATCTAAACAAATTATTTAACATGTTTGAATTTGGTTTAAAAACCGGAAAGATTCCCCTACCCTTATTATTTGCAAAATACCTTTGATTAAAATTAAGACGAGGTTAAAAACAATACAAAGCATGATTACAAGATAGTTCAAACATGATAGAATAAAATGAAAAGCGTAAAACACATGACACTCCTAATATGCGATAAAAGTAAATATTAGGTTGCCTCCCAAGAAGCGCTTTTCTTTATTTACGAGTCTTATAGCTAGACTCGAAGTCACATGTTCTTACGTGACTTCTCCTTCATCATCCACTCCAGTTAGGTATTCGGGTCCAAGCTCTAGGCATTCTTTGTAAAATCATAATATCTTGCTCATTACGTACTCTACCCCTCTTCTCTTGTCTTCCTCATTCTTAAGGTAGACTGATTTTGTGTGCTCTTTCTCAAGGTTCGACAATGAGTTGTATTGCTCTATCTTATGGGGCATCTTATAGGCAACTTTATCGTTTCTGTTGGTGAACCTAACTACTCCTTCTTGTGGGTCGTGAGTCATGTTAGATATTTCCATAAAAGGTTTCCCTAGCACTACTTGTGACATCCTAGGGTCTATAATTGAGCTAATGTCCTCGATAATCATGAAGTCCACAATATAGGTGAAGTTTCCTATGAAGACATGCATTCCTTTAATCCTTCCTGTGAAATTGCTAACTCATCCATTCACATTTTCCCTAGGTTCGAGTTTTCTTCATTGTTGTTTGAGTATGTTAGCCCTTGATCTGCCACTTTAGTGGTGTGAAAGCCTGGGAACTTCTTTCTTTTGTCTTTTTATTTTTTGTTATTTGTTGTTAAGATGTCTATTCATGGTTATTCAGATGATGAGTTTGTTGTTGAGGATCCAGTTACTTTAATTAGTGATGAGGTGTCATTTTATACACTTTTTGGTGTCATTTAACCCCAAAAATCATGCAAATATGCTCAAATATTATGCTTAATCGTTTCTTTTTTATGTTTTAGCATTTGGGAAGCATTTGGATAAAAAAACACGTGACTTGGGCTCGATTTGGGAAGAGACGGGACAAAAAACAACACTTGGTTTATCAGTACGTAGAGACGGCGTCAGGATTTACTGCGACGCCATCTAAAGTGAAGGGCGATGACGTCACAACGATTTGTGACGCCGTCACGATAACCGACATGTTTTTTTGGGTAAAGCGTTACCCCGGTAAAGTGTATTAAAACGAAAAAAGTTGAGTACAAATGGAATGTGGCTGAAATACCTCATTAACCTCTAGCTAATAGCTTGATAAACTTCTAAAGCTAGTGCTTATAACATGCCATAAACACTTACAACTCTAGTAACAACTAAAAAAATAAAACTAGAACAAAAAAACGCATCCAAAAAAGCTAACCAGCAGCAACCGTGAAAGTAGATGAACTTTCACCTGTTTTTGTACTATTTAATAAGTTACTCAATTCATCATACACATTTTCAACCTCTTCCGCGCTTTCATCATCCAAGGTAGCATAAGAATTAGACACAGTGATATTACCTTCCTTAGTAGGAGGAACACTAGCCTTAAGGGGTAGATTCTTCTTAGTAGCTCCCTTCTTTGGCACGTCCGTAGTCGCCGTAGGCTCATACCTAACATTTTGTTTAAACGAGTAACCACCATTAGTGGACTTATATTTACCCTACTTCTTTTTTTCCCATCGTTTGGAATCTATCATTGGTCTTCTCAACAATATGAGTATCAACAATAGGAGGAATAGACACCTTGTTAGGGCAATTGTCATGGACATAAACAAATCTTACATAGGTCACATCGAGGTGGCTTCCATTCATACTCAATATTAACTGTTTCAATTGTAAACCCCGATCCTTTAATTAAAGGAACACCCATATTAAGACTTTCTTTAAGAACATCATCCGCATTAATTTCAATCAAGCATCGGGCAAAACTACTTCCCCCTATGACTTAATGCACATCGAGGAGGTATACGAATAAGCATAATAGGCTTACCAATTTGAGACGCGATAATGCTTAAGCCACCTTCTGAGAAAACATGTATAGGAACATCATGAATCTTAACCCATAAAGTAATACAGGTTAACTCTTCCTTACATAAACGCGTATTCATAGACCATTTCTTGATAATGATAAGCTGTTACGGATCATCCATGGCCCGTTCTCAAGAACATCCTCCAATCCTTTAGAAGTTTTGAATTGAAAGAAGAAAAAACCTTTTGAGTTCATCATTATTCTTGTCAAACCATATTTACCTCAATTATTTTAAACGTAGTACTCCACAACCGGAAACGCAATACATTTACCAAGAAATATCCATACAAAGTATTAACAAATCGGGTACTAACCATTTCAACAACCTTTCTTGGTATAGAAAAACCGACACCTTCTCATAAATATTCTGAAAATAACGAACGAAAGTTTGCCTTTGACTTACTTGGTTTTGGTTTTGACCCTCCCACTGCACCTACATAAGAACTAGGCTTTTCTTGAACAGAAACCGAATGGACAATATGAGATTCATCAATTTGCATAGTGTCAACAAGGTTTAGAGTATCCTTAGCCATGCTTCCCAACGAGCCAGAATTAACCGAGCCTGAGGCATACGTCCCACTAGGATTTGCAGCTACAAACGCATTCCATATGGCAAAAATGGCATCCATAACAACTTTACGCTTTTCACTAGTCATTCCTGACCACACAGCCTCATATTTACCTATCTCAATACCCTTAGTTAATTTGTCAATGTCCTCAAGAGTCTTGAGAGGCACACCAAATATTTCAGCCATGTTAACCATGCCCGAAACACAAGGCATTAGTGCTGCACCATTCCACACATGATTTCGCTTAACCCTAGTAACATGATTAGTATTTCATTTAATTCATCTCATAAATCACCTTAGAAAAACTATTAGCAATACCACGTATTGAATCTTCCCCAACAGTCGACTCTCCCTTACTCTCTATTAAATCCAAACGACACAAGAACAACAAGAACGAAAAGAAAACAGAAGAAACAATGTCTAATCTTCAAAATGAGAAACCCTAGTATCAAACTAAAGTTTGGATGAACGCGCACTAATATCTAACCAACTTTCATAATGAAGATGCGACAGATTTAATGATACAGATAAGAATAAAAAATGATTTGAACGAGACAAAACCCTAAAATGAATACCAGCAACAATCACTATTCAGATATAGTAATGACTCACAAACACGTTAATTATATCCATACAAGATCAGTTATTGAGTAAGATTGAATCAAGAAAGGTTAGAATCGGATTAGGGTTTTAAGCCACCACCAATAAGAACCCTAAAAGATATAATCAAACGCACTAAACTAATCAGGACAGATTGAATTAAGAGGAGTGTAGAATTATTACCAATACACGAACAAAGATTGTATAGTAGTGATATGCACGATCAGGTTAGGATCGGATTAGGGTATGAAATCACCAAAATTTCCATGAGATGGAGTCTGCGGGACTTTTGGCAAATGTGTGTTTAATTCAAATCACGATAACCGACATAAAGAAGCCTTTAGAAGATTTGGCGGCCTGACGGTGTCAGGAAACCCTAGCGACGCCGTCAGACCTAATTTCTTATATATACAAACTCTATTTTTCATATTTTGTGTGGAAAACGTAGAGTATTTCTGGGATAACTTTGTAGCAGCCATTTTGATCGATTTTAAAGGGTTTTTAACCCTTTGATACTCATTGTAACTCTATGTTTAATTGAAGTGAAGTTCCTAAACCCTTTTAATCATTCAATATGTTTATGTGTTGTTTGATTAATTGTTCTTCGCTTTCAATTAACATGCTTGGCTAAATCTAGTTGTGTTTACATGATTGCATGAAACTTAGTTGTTAATTCTCTTTTATTATTACTTCTTGTTAATGGTGTGCGTGTTAGGCTTTAGAAAGCTAGCTATTTGATCTTCATATCATAGCATAGACGTCTAGGGAAACACGGCTAGGTTAGAGGATACATGTGATTAGATCTTCATATCTAGATCACCTTTAGGTGGATTTCGAGTTAAGTATTTATTGCGCGTGAATTTACTATTGGACGTGAGCGGTGTCTACAAGTAACCACCGTCTAGGATGTCACGTAGATAGCGGACTTGACCAAACCACTGCTTAATTAGGGAATACTTACACATTACATTAACAAGGGTGACGGGCAATAAAATAAGAGAAAACAATTAGGGAGTAGTGCATGATTAGGTAAACACGTTTGTTTAACCATACGAGTTTTTCCATCAATTTTTACTTTTATGCATAATTAGGAGTAGTTTAAATTAGTAGTTTAATCAACCCCCTCTTCAAACTCAAGATTTACTTGCTTTCTAAAAATATATAAAAATATAAAAATAATATTTCATCAACCCTTAGACCTTAGTAACATACAATTTGAGTCTACCTAAACTATTCCCCTAGAGAACGATAATAACCCCACGAGTCTTGTCTATACTACACTACAAACGGTTAGGTACTCTGCCTAGGAGGGTTGTAAATATTTTACGTTGTAACCCACCACAACAATTAGTAGATTGGATATTAGTAACCCATTGCATTTACATCCTAATGATTCTGCTGCTCTAACTATTATATCTGTGAAACTTAAAGGAACTGAAAATTATCAAGTTTGGACTTGTGTTATGCTTCTTGCTTTAGATAAAAAAATTGGTTTCATAGATGGGTTTTTTAGAAGGTATAATACTCATGAGGTTCTTGGCAGACAATGAGATAGGGTGAATGCTACTGTTTTGGGATGGATTTTAAATTCTATCTTTGAGGAACTCTTTTTGGGTTAAAGTTTTTCAAAAAAGGCTAAACATGTTTGGAAAGAAGTAAATGAAACTTATGATAAAATAGATGGTTCTATGACTTTTAGCCTTCATCATAAAAATTAATACTCTAAGTCAAAATGGATCTTCCATTGCTGATTGTTATCATAGGTTAAATGCTATGTGAAAATAATTTGATGCTTTAATTGAGTTACATAGATGTACTTGTCATGATGCTGATGGTTTTAAAAATCATAATCAGTTAATGAAACTTATGCAATTTTTGATGGGTCTTGATGATTCTTATATGCAAATAGGAAATTCTATTCTCTTTAGAGAAGTTTTACCTGATGTTAGAAGTTCTTATGCTAATATTTATAGTGAGGACTCTCTCAAAATTGTTGCTTCTAGTAGTAGTTTTGGACCTCTCAACGGTCTCAGACTTCTGCTTTTGTTTCTAATGCCCATAATAGAGGCAATTTCCAGAGGAATCAAACCTCTGGTAATGTTCTTAGACCTAATGTCATCTCCAAACCTAATAATTCTAATAATAAGACAAGGTGGGGGTTCTGGTTTGGTCTGTGAAAATTACGAGTTTAATGGTCAAACTACTGGCATATGTTTTAAACTGATTGGTCATCCAACTGATTTTGGAAAAAAGAAGGTTGGACAAAATTTTAAAGGCAAATTTGTTTCTAATAATAATTCTGTTGAGCCCAGCTCTTCTACTGGTTTTACTGATGAACAATTGTCTACTCTCATTTCTTTCATCAAGACAATTCTCTTAATGTAAAAATGTGCAGGCCAATATCAAATTTTTGATAAATTTTTATGTTCCAATACTAATTTACTATCTAAATTGGTGTTTGATGAAAAAATTATTAATTCTGGGGTCAACCAACATATGACACACACGGATAAGGAGTTAGTTGATGTTTATGACATTTCACATCTTAAAATAAAAGTTTGTCATCCCAATGGGACTAAAGCTTTTATCTTTAAGATTAGAAATCTCATATTGTCAAATGGCTTAACTCTGTTTGATGTTTTGGTTATTCCAGAATATTATGTCACTCTTGTTTATGTTCATAAACTTGCTAAGGATAATAAAAAATTTATTGCCTTTGATGAAGGCACCTGTTTCTTTAATCAAGATTTGAATCTGAAAAATGTTATGAGGATTGATAATCAGTGTGGAGGTTCATACTATTTTAATGACCAAGGTATTAAAAAATATATAAATAGTTCCTTCTTTCACAGTTGTTTATCTTAGCATGACTGGCATTGCGTACTTGGTCACCCTGCAGATCCAGTCTTAAATGTTTTAACACATTCTTTACAAATTAATTCTAAGGATCAAAATAATTTTTATGAAATCTGTCAAAGGGCTAAACAAACTAGGGAATCTTTTCCTTCAAGTGATCATACCTCATCTGATTTAGGCGATCTTGTGCATTTAGACTTATTGTGGATGATTACACAAGAGCTGTTTGGGTATATCTTATTAATTGAAAATCTGTTTAGAAAACAGAACAAGATTTTTAGAAGTGATATGGTACAAAATTTGTTAATCAAACTGTAAATAAGTTTTGTGATGATAAAGGTATTATCCATTAGACTTCTTGTGCATACACTCCACAACAAAATGGTATTGCTGAGAGGAAACATAACCATCTTTTAAATGTTGCTAGATCCCTTCTGTTCAGAAGGAATTCCTTTAAGAATGTGGACTGAATGTATTCTGTCTGCTACTTATCTTATTATGAGACTGCCTTCTTCTGTGCTAAATAGAAAGTCTCCTTATGAGCTCATATATAAAAAGTGTCCTACTCTCTCCCACTTAAGAGTGTTTGGTTGTTTGTGCTTTGATGCTATTATCAATAGTAATGATAAGTTGAGTAGTAAATATGATAAGTGTGTTATGATGGGATATTCTAGTTTTAAAAAAGGATATAGGTTATATAGTCTTAATAGGCATCAATTCATTTTTTTCAAAGGATGTAAAATTCTTTAAATTTGTTTTTCCTTTTAAGGATTATGTTATTAAAAAGACTGAACTACTTCTAATGTTTTTCAAGACTTTAATCATTTAAACCTTTTTAATAATGAATATCCTGATATACCCAATGATAATGAGAGAGTAGACCTAGCTTGAATAGTGAAAATAATTCACAAAGTGATAGGAGCTACTCTTTTGTGTCTTGTGACAATGTGAACATTGTTGATTTCTTAAATGGTAATATTCAGAATGATGCTCAAAACAGTGATAACTTTTTTGCTGCACATGATGAGTAGGTTCACACACTTGAAGATAATATTGTTTTGAGGGTCATTTGGATCAAAATCCAAGTTCTTCCACTCAGGATGTTCAAAATTTGAGAAGGTATTCTAGACCTTCTGTATTTCTAAGAAATTATAATGATTTTGTTGTTGACTCTAAGGTCAAATATGGACATGGAAAGTATGTCAATTATTCTAAACTTAATATGTGTTTTGTTACTCAGCTTAATAAAAGTTGTGAACCAAAGTCTTTTCTTAAGGCTTCTAAACATACTCATTGGACTGATGTTATGAATGCTGAAATGGAAGCTTTACTTAGGAATGATACTTGGGAAATAACTAATTTCCCTAAAGATAGAAAAGCTATTGGTAATAAATAGGATTTTAGGATTAAGTAAAAATTTAATGGTGAGATTGAAAGATATAAGGCTAGACTTGTTGTAGAAGGTTTTAACCAGAAAGAATGTATTGATTATGAGGAAACATTTTCTACTGTTGTTAAAATGGTTACCATTAGGTGCTTATTAAATCTTGATGTTCAAAGTAACTGGTATGTTTTTCACTTAGATGTTAAAAATGCTTTTCTTTATGGTAATTTGGATGAAATTGTTTATATGAATCTTTCTAATGGTTATTATCCTACTAATGATACTAGAGTTTGCAAACATAAAAAGTTTTTATATGGTTTAAAACAGGCTTCTAGACAATGAAATGCTAAACTCACTTCTGCCTTAATTAAAAATGGTTTTAGCCAAAGTAGAAGTGATTATTCTTTGTACACTAAAAATGTTAAGGGTGTGTTTATTGCATTACTTGTCTATGTTGATGACATTATTATTACTGGAAACAGTGTTGTTGAGATTGAAAAGTTCAAAGAGTTTTTAAAAACAAATTTTATGATTAAGGATCTTGGAAAGTTGAAATACTTTCTTGGAATTGAAGTCATTGATACTAAAGATGGGATTTGTTTAAATCAGAGGAAATATTGTTTAGAATTATCTTTTGAGTTTGGTATGCTTGTTTGTAAGCATTCTAGTGTTCCTTTGCCTTCTAAGTTGGTTATTTCAAATGAACCTACTAGTGATGATCATTTGATAATATTACTGAATATCAGAAGCTTATGATAAAGTTGATTTACTTGATAAATATCAGCATGATATTTCTTATGTTGTTCATTGTTTGAGTTAGTTCATGCATTTTCCTCTTGTTTCTCATTCTAAAATTGATTTTAAGATCTTAAGGGATCTTAAAGGAACTCCAGGTAAGGGTGTTCATATTACAAAATGTCCATGTATTGTGCATATTCTGATGCAGACTGTGCTAAGTGTATTGTTACTAGGAAATCAGTAACTGGATACCGTGTTTTCTTGTGTAGATCTTTGGTATCCTGGAAAAGTAAGAAACAAAACACTCTCTCAAAATCCTCCACCGAAGTTGAGTATAAAGCTCGAGCTTCAGTGACAAGTGAAGTTGTTTGGATTTTAAAAATCTTAAAGGATTTGAACTGTAAAATTATTTTACTTGCAAAACTTCACTGTGATAGTAATTTTGCTATCAAAATAGCGGCCAATCCTATTTTTCATGAAAGAACAAAACATTTAGAGATTGACTTACATTTTGTAAGAGAATTTTTTTTAGTTAGAGTTGTTAAAACTGAAAAGGTGGATTCTGCAAATCCAATTACAGATATCCTTACAAAAGGGTTGGATACAATGCAACATCAAAATTTGGTTAAAAACATGGTTTATACAATGGTTACCAGGCCGAGATTAAGGGGGATGTTAAAATGATAATCTTAGCCTAGTAAAACCTCATGGACTAATGTTGTCATTGTTTATTTTTGTTTTGTTGTTAAGTCAGGTTTGGGAGTTGATTTAGTTGCTTGTTGAATCCTCAAGGACTAAAAGTGACAAGAGCTCAAAGTCTCATATTCTCAGCTATAAAAGCTCGCTTTGACTCAGGATTGAGTAAACTCAATCATCTCTCTCTCTCTCTAAAAACTGTAAACCCTAAATTCTTAGATCATCTTGATCTTGTTAGTTCAAGGTTATAAATAGCGTGAGGCGTGACGTGGCGGCATGGCCAAGCCTCACGCTTTTGCGAGCCATGGCGAGTCATGACATTTTTAAGGCGTGACTTAAATCGGCACAAAATATGAAAATATTTATAAATTTATTTATTTATATCATATTACAAATATATTGAGTTTACAAGAAATGTCATACATAAAGAATAAAGTCAAGATCTTTTGCATGTAATCTTTTTCATTTCTATATAAAAATACGACTTTTTTCGAAATTGAATTCAAAAAAGCCTCCACGCATCACGTTTTATCGTGTCTTATCACGTTTTTTCGCTTCTCATCTCACGTCAAGCCTTAAGCCCAAGCCTTGGTCTATTGCGTGGCGTGGAGGTCACGCCTAGCGCTTTTGCGAGGCCTTTGCGCGCCTTTTAGAACCATGGTTCTGATTGATATTTTGTAATATAACAATTATCAAGATAGATAATTGATCCATACCAGAATAGCTGTGGTGGATTTGGTTGTGATTTTGATTAAGATGAATGGTTGTTTTGATCTACCAAATTGATATTTGATAGTGTAGATTTGTTTAAATTGTATTTTTCTACACTTTTCCTTAAGGATTAAGAGTTAAAAATGACATTATTGCGATACCTCCAAATGAACTACAAAGAAGCCACAATGATGACAAAAAACGATGAGATTTCTCCCCGAGACACGGTCCACGAACTCAACCAGTCTCTCCAAAGATTTTTAGAGACGAAAGAAGTAAACGAATTATCACACCACAGATGAACGATCCTTTAAATATCTTTAATGATGCCACACTTAAAGAAGATATGATTGTTGGATTCAACATTACTGTTGCAAGTCAGATAAGATAGCTTCGTCTATCTTCTGAGTAAACATATTATGGCTGTCAAACTAACAACGTTCATATTTTGATTATCAAATTTGATATGTAGAAAGCATAGTGTATCATTCGGTCGGTTTGCGGTTTAAAAGGTTTAATCGGTTTGGGTTATTCGGTTTTCAAAAATAATTTTAAACACCTGATACCCAAACCAAAGTTTACAAAACCAATCCAATCCAACCAAATAAGTAATCGGTTTATTCGGTTCGGTTCTTTGCAAAACCAAATAAGAATATGATGTATGAAAAGGGGAGCTATTTTCCAAATTATTATTGTAAAAATCACAAGCAAAATTCGATCTATGACAAAGCTGATAAACCATAAGATGATTATTGATTAACATAAAGTCATCAACACATTAATCCAGGTTGTTTAAAACTAACAACCAAATTGAAATCAAAACAAAACATCATACTAAGTTCCAAACATAAGAACAAATCAAACCATCTTCAAATCCATATTCAAAGTACTAAGAAAACAAAACAGACTAGAATAAAAGAACCAACAATCATCTTATTGCTCCACCTCCAACAACACCACCTCCTTTTTTTTACAAGCTCTACAGCTGATGAAAAAAACAATGGTTTGTGTTATATAATAATATAAAATTTTAGAGTATACATCAATAATTTAAGTAAGATAAAGAGATGTTTAAATTAAAGAAAAAGTTACCGTTCCTTTAATGTTTCGATCTCGCCTAATATATTCTTACGTCATGGAAACCCACCTTGGTCATATTAGACATTCTACGTCGCAGAGACGAGCTAGAAACTCCTAATCATCTAACAGCCGTCACAGCATCTAAACACATTTCAATAGACATTACACATCTAGTCAAGCATTCACATACCATGACAATTTTTAATCCTATATGATTCAAACTATGGTAGAAAAAGTAAAATAAACATCACCATTCTATTTCATAATAAATAGTTACATAACCATAAAATCCATTTCCTAATTCCAACTAGAATCAACAACAACAACAATACCCAATCACCGTCTTGGAGTTTAAATACAAATAACCAGTTTAGTTTGAATAGAACAAGTATATCTACGCTAAAGAACACGCCCAAGTAATAGTCGCACGGAATAAAGAGCCTGGGGCCGGGCGGCGTTTATCTTCAAAGTCAATAGGCACAAAAATAGAAGATAAGACCGTATAAAAGTCGATAAAAACTGATACATTGGATTTAACAAATTGTTTAGACAAAGCCCAAAGCTTGACTTGTTTCACGCTTTAATTTTAATCAAAATTATCTAGCCATGAGCAATTATACTAAGCATAAGATTGCGACAAAAATCGTTATTGCATGACAAGCGTAAAGAGAGAAAACGACCGGTTCTGGCACCTCGTTAGATTTATTAGTTATTAGGGGGTTATATTGCTTATTTTGTGCCTTATTGATCGCCTGAAAAACATGGCTTAAAACGTCAACAAAAAGGTGGGTGAATTCATGAAGTTTTTAAGAATAAATCCAAGTATTTCAAGTATATATATTTTGCAAACCAAAGAATTATAAAGTATGCATGACCTATTTAAAACCTCAAATAGTCATCTATATTGTAATGGATCACAATGTCCTAAATTTTTTTCAAGTATGATTTGCCACTTTATTCAGGGCAACAAAAATATATTCCCTCCGCAAGCGCTTCCCAAGGTAACTATTTTTAAATATTATAAAAAAGTGCATATAGACAATACTTACTATTACTCTAAAGTTCATGTGAAATCTATGACGTAGACCTTGTAAGTATGGCCACTATTATTCAGAGGCACCGTGGACCACAAGATTTTAGGTACTAGTAGACTATGAAACAAGTTCAGTAGTCCAAAAACATGTATTAATGCACTAAGCTCATGACCCCGAAGCCTTAACTAGATGTTTGCCCCAACTAGAATATAGGATGCTTGCCAACAACCTCACTTGTCCTCTCAATGTTAAATGCACCATGATCAAACTAGTGACCCAAGTAAGGTGGGGATTGTCAGTCCCGATAGATCTATCCACAACACTAGCGCTCACTACAATTAGCAATTAACGGCTCATGATAAATAGGGACTTCACGGCAAGAAGGTAACTTAGGCATTAATAATCAGGCAGTAATCTGGATAGCATACACTTTGAAAACACTTGAAAACACTTGTGTCCGTAGTAAAACAAGCATGTAATTCCACCCCGTAGAGTTTGTAAAACAAGTAGATAGAAATGGGGGCTATGAACTCACCTTAGAAGTGAAGTGATGAAATAATCGGGTAAATGGCAGAAAACGTATCACGGAAATATCCGAAAGCAACCTAAGTAAATATATGTCGTATCAGTACTCAAGTACTTTGACTTAACAACTATCATATACAATCCTATATAGTTATCATCATACTATCATTCGGGCTATCATAATTAAGAGGTCATGACATGACGTACGAGGAGCTAGGATACTTTAAATCGTAAATCCAACAACTCGTCGATACGCCATCCGAAGAGGCCTCATTATGAAATTCCCTAGTAATATAGCACTTTGATAACTAATAACATATATATTTCTATATAGCTACATCACCATCTAATCGTTTTAGCGAAATTATATTTATAAAGTAAAAACGTTTATAAATAACCCTTTAACAAAAACGGCGTAAAATGCACGTTTCAAGTCCGATTTGTATGTTTCTTGCGCCCACGTCTTCGTACTAAGACGATGTATCAAAATAAGACATTTTTAGGTTTTGAGTCCACTGATGAACAGTACTTTTACTGTTCACATCAGTTCACATATTTATTTATATAAGTTTAATAGTCGTAAAACCCGTAAATGTCGTATCTTATTCGTTATAGCTCCGTTTTTAGCGATTCTTTCGAGCACGTTCTTGTAATTGAAAGTTTTATCATATTATTGATGTTTATAAAGTATAAGTTTCTGTGGTGAATAGTACTTTTTATAAAAATTGTTTTATAAAAGTATTAACTATCGTAAACTTGTAAATAGCGTATCTTCTTCGTTATTAATCGGTTTTTCGAGTTCTTTATGACCCCTCGATCCTTGTGACATGTAGTATTTTATAAAATCATAAAACATATATGTAAATTTCGAATTACAAACAGCCCCTTAAGATATTTTTCTCAAAATGTGTTTAAAACTTGTTTTTAGGACTTTTTAGCTTTACCACTTTGTTACAAACCCATTAGAACCCTTAATATCTTATGTCTTACATATATTAGGTCCATTAGGTCATGTTTTGTCCAAGATTTCAAGATAACAAGTGTTCTAATCTCACTTTTAATCAAAACCCATTAAAGAAACCCTAAATGGTGATTTAGCTAAATAAAACATATGAACACATAAAATCATAAGTATGAATACATAAAGAGTCTTAGTTACCCTTGATGATATGTAGTATGATGACCAAACAAATCCAAACCCTTGGTTAGATCAAAAACACAAGCTTGCACCAATGGAAACCCTAGATTAGGTTTGAAACCCTAATCTTCCAATCTTTGCTCCAATACTTGCAAATGGTTAACCAATGCTTGTAAACACCTTAGAAGGTCTTAGGAATGATGTGTGTATGCTTGTATAAGTGGTAGAAAAATTTGTATGGATTGTGTAAAGGGGTGTTCTTGAGCCGTGGCATGTATAGAGAGAAATGGGAGAGATTTTTGTGTTTTACACCTTAGGAATGTGTTTTGTATGTTTTTCTTACTAGTTAAGCCTTTATATAGGGCTTAACTAAGGTTAAGAAACTCTAGTTAAGTTAACTAGGGTTAAGTTAAAGGAAAATATCTAAAAGATATTTTAGATAAATATCTAATAAATATCTTATAAATATCTTGCATAATATCTCTTGTAAATATCTTGTTAATTAAACGCGAGCTATGACCAAGGTTGAGGAACAAAGATGACACGGTTCATAAAATGATATTTTATGATCATAAGAATAATAGCGAGACATGTCGTAAATTTTTACGATGCTCAAAACGATTAACGAACGCGCGATCAACCGTTGACTCGCGAAACGTCAAAAATAAAAATTATCAATTCTTCTCCAAATTTTTCATAATAAAATACGAAAATATTTATTAGCGACAAATAAAATTTTAAATGTCGACGCTCGTTCACGGAAACTCGTAAAATAATATTTACGACATCGGGCACGCAATCGTCGTACAATGACCTAAAACACGGGGTGTTATAGTCTTCCCCCGTTAAATGAGCCTTGTCCTCAAGGCTTATGAAACGACACTTAACGACGGTTTAGCTTCTGTGAAAAGGTGTGAATGTTTCTTCCCTAATTGGTCTTTACGTTCACATGTAACTCAGGACCTCGCCTAGAGTTCCATCGAACCTTGACAATTGGGTTACGGCTTTGCCTCAACCGTTTGACTTCTCGATTCATGACCTCCACCGGTTTCTCGACAAACCAAAGCTCGTTATCAAGGTGAAGTCCACCTAACGGAACATCTAAGGGTTCGTCGGCATAGCACTTTCTCAAATTGGATATATGAAACGTATTGTGAACCCTGCTCAGCTCTTGCGGAAGCTTAAGCTTGTAAGCAACGGATTCAACTTGTTCCAACACCTTGAAAGGTCCAACCTATCTAAGGTTTAACTTCCCCTGTTTGCCAAAGCGTACCTCTCCTTTCTAAGGCGATACCTTAAGCATAACCAGGTTGTCAACTTGAAATTCTACTGGCTTCCGTCTCACATCGGCGTAACTCTTTTGGCGAACAAGTTTGATAGCGGTTTGTCCTAGAGCGACTAGTGATGTGTCTCAGCTTCTTGGCTTAGGATTTGGTATAAGATGACGTCAACTTTATAGTAAGATGGAGTAAAGGTTTACTTAGTTGTTATGGTCACTAATTTAATTTACCAAAGTAAACGCGTTTCATGAATACGCACACAAACTTAATAGAATAGAAAATTATTTCTTGACAAGAAGTTTTAAGGTGACTACTCTCAGCACGGCATGGTCCTTCCTGAATTATACATAGGTGATCAAATTATGTATAATTGAGGACTAACGATGCATTGCTCGTTTTCGTCAAAATAGCGTTATGATTTTAAAATGTCTTATATGAATAATTAGAGAATTGAAGTAGATTGTCAGAAATTTCACAATACATAGATTCGATAGATAATTTGAAATCATTCGTACAACGGGTGTTTAAGAGAAATACAACGAGAATTCCTGGGGAAATAAAGTCTAAGATAGTTCCAACTTAGAGTTTACTAGACAAAGCGAGACAACTTTCTCTTTCAAGCTTTAATCTCCTCTTTAATGTTGTTAAGGTCTTGATTGGTTTCTCCTCCTCCTAAGGCATGCACCACTCCACGTGCTCCAATACCTCCAACTTGGTTTCCATGGTTTTGATTCTTCAATCTCGGGCAATCACTCCTGTAGTGCCCCTGATTCCTACATTCATAGCAAGTGAGGGTTCTCTACTTATTAGTAGCAGCAGAACTCCAACAGTCTCAGGTCAGATGACCGACCCTCTTGCAGTTTGAGCATTTTATAGTGCATGGGCCACTGTGATGAAACTTGCACTTGTTGCACAGTGGTAGAGTTCCAGCATACTCTTTTCTTTCGCCAGTCCCAGCAGCGTATGCTTGGGCCATATTCTGCCTCTTGGGAAGTTGTTGTTGAGCTTGGTTGTTGTTGTCATGCTTCCTCTTATTCTTAGCTTAACGTTCAGCAAAAGTGCTGATCTTTTTATCCACACATTTCTGAAACTTTACTATTGGACACTCACTCTTAAAGTGTCTCAGACTTCCACACTCATAACAGGTGTGAGTTCGTTGATTCCTAGCAACTGCAGGATTCCTACAATCCCGGGTTATGTGGCCAACCTTCTTGCAATTCCCGCACTCTACCGTACATGGCCCATTGTGGTGCAGCTTGCACCTGTTGCACAATGGAAGAGTTCCAGAATAGACTTTCTGGTTGCTTGGCCCAGTAGTTTGTGCTCTAAACATCTTATGCTCTTTGTTTTGTTGGCTCGAGCTTCCATTGTGGTTATCTTCCCACTCCCTCTTGTTGCTAGCATTTTCTGCTACCTTATCTTCTTGTCGTTCAGTCTGGATTATTGCCTTGCGGGCTATGTTGGTTTTCGTTTCATAAATAGCAATAGCCTCGATAGCATTAGCCACTCGCTGGGCTACAACCCGCTCAATTTCCTCAACACTCATCCCTTGATTAACAGTTGTCATTGTTTCCTGAAAATCACAGGGAACAAAATGTATATGAAGTTTTATCCAAGGGAAAGTCATGACACTCCGTGATCCCAGCATCTATGTAAGGTGAGACCACGTTATGCAGAGATATAAGATAACAGCAACCATGGCATAAATAATTCCACATCCTACAGTAGCATGATCATCATCGTCCTCATCATCAGATGACTCATTATCATCATTGTCCCCTCCGTCGACAGGATAGTCAGCAGGATCCTCATCAGGGTCCTCCTCATCCTCCTCCGGATCGGAGTCAGCAATGTAGCCCGGCGATAGGGCTGTAGGTGAGGCATCAGCAGGTAAGGGCTGATCCTTCATTGGTCCCTCTAGCTCCTCATCAGAAGCTTACTGGAATCTCCATGGCTTTTATGTTTAGGTAGCGTTTAGGACCTACGAGCTTATAGTATTACCTTGCCTAAAGAAATGTTCCAGTATTTATATAAATAATCCTTATATAAATAATTTTAAAGTATGCACCAGGTAGGGTAAATATATATACATAAGTCACGTCAGCAAGTAAGCAAGTAGTGTGTCTGCACATATCAGACATAATTTTCATATATTTGTTTCAAAAAATGCCTCACAAGTCCTAACCATCCTCGAGGGAATTTATCAAGCACCTCGAGTTGTGTAACAACTTTGTCATGGCTCCATCTCGCAACTCATCAAACAAGAACTGTCTTGAGATGCAGTCATGAATTGGTACACATCTCGACCTAATTAATAATTTTACTCAACGTTGGACAGTACTCGAACATTATGTTTATCTAACTTCACATAGTTATCATGTATGGTCTTGAGTCTATGGTGCAACCCACCATACCTCGACAGGGTTCTAGTGTTCGTTTATCCCATATAAAATTTACGTACTCATCTTTGTATATATATATATATATATATATATATATATATAATATACCCTCATAGTAATGTACGTACTATAATATTAACACGTATATGCATCATGTAAGCATCTAGTAAAACTAACTAGTGCAAACAACTAGTGTAAGTTTGTCCCGTGAAAAACCCTTTTGTATGAATGCAATGTTTGAAAACGATTATCAGTCAGAAAAACATTTTTGACCATGGTGTCTCTATAACCTTGCTCTGATACCAATCGGTAACACCCCAAATATGGGTCGCAGCGGAATTAAGGATCCGAGGAGCGTGTTACTTCTCAATGATCAATAGCACAAGATATATAAAGAACGACCGTTAAAAGTCGTTTAAAACTGATACATTGGATTTAACAAATTGTTTATTACAAAGCCCAAAGCTTTACTTGTTCACCTGTTAATATTACAAAGATTTCTAGCCCTTAGCAATTATACTTAAGCATAATGCGACAAAATCTTTAATGCATGACATCCAAAATATAATCACCAATGTATCCCTTGCACCTCGTGCCTTATCGATCTCCTGAAAAACATTGCTTTAAAATGTCAACATAAAGTTGGTGAATTCATAGGTTTGTTTAAGTATAAATCCCAAATAGTTTCAAGTATATATATTTTCCAAATCAAAGATTTGGAAAGTATGCATGACCTATTTAAAACCTCAAATAGTCATTAATATTGTAATGGATCACAATGTCCTAAATTTGTTTCAAGTATGATTTGCCACTTTATTCAAGGCAACATAAATATATTCCCACCTTCCCAAGGTAACATTTTAAATATTATAAAATGTGTATAAGACAATGACTTACGATTACTCTAAGTTCATGAAAACTGTGACGTAGACCTTGTAAGTATGTCCCTTTATTCAAGGCATCATAATTATATTTCCGCCTTCCCAAGGCAACATTGCATTACAGCATCCGACATGGTATAACGTTCGTTAGTTCGATCTCGAACTAGTAAGAGCTAGTCACCCGAACGGGGTTTGTCAATCCCCAATAGATCTATTTTATAACATTCCGCGTCCACCCTCATAGTGATTTACAGTCCAATCGTACTTAAGCTAATCCGTTAATCATTCAATTAAAATCCAGTTATGTGTTTACGTCCAAAAATTTAACAAGTATTGCATCTCATCACGAGATATTTAAATAAGTTGGTATAATCAAATTTGTAATCAAAACCAACGTAAATGTATTTATAAACTAGCATGTTCTCACCCCAAAAATTATAAAAAAAATCATGTAATAACGTGGGGTTTTGCTGAACTCACCCTCAAGTGAGTAATATCAAGTTTATCACGCAAAATGCGTCCGATATTCGTCGAATGCAAACCTAATCCAATATAGGTCGGAAATCAGTACTAGTTCCGTTGTCTAACAACTACAATATAAAAAACCAATACTATATAGTTATTATCATATTATCGTTCGGGCTATCATAATCAAGAGGTCCATGACATGACGTAACGAGGAGGCTAGGATACTTTAAATGTAAATCCAAACAACTCGTTGATACGCCACCGAGAGGCCTGCATATGAAAAATTCCCTTCGTAATATAGCACTTTGATAACTAATAACACATATATATTTATATAGCTATATCATCATCTACTCGTTTTAGCGAAAACATTTTTATAAGGTAAAAACGTTTATAAATGCGCCTTTAGTAAAAATGACATAACTTTGTCGTTTTTAGTCCGTTTCTCGCATTTCTTACGCCCACGCTTTCGTAGTAAGACGAGTGATCATAAAATCACATTTTTAGGTTTTCATGATTCGATAGTGAATAGTGTTTTACTGTTCATTACAGTTATATCTTATTAACGCCAAAACCCGTATAATGCCTATCTTATTCGTTATTAGCTCCGTTTTTAGCGATTCTTTCGAGCACCGTTCTCTGTAATTGAAAGTTTTATCATATTATTGTTGTTTATAAGCTATAGTTTCTGTGGTGGTGATAGTACTTTTTATAAAATTGTTTTTATCAATAGTATTAACAATCGTAACTTGTTAAATAGCGTATCTCTTCGGTTTTTTTAAAAATTTTAACATCGTTTTCGGTTCTTTATGACCCCCTCGATCCTTGTGACATGTAGTATTTTATTTAAAATCATAAAAAACATATATGTAAAATTTCGAATTACAAACAATCCCCTTAAGATATTTTTCTTCAAAATGTGTTTAAAAATCTTGTTTTTAGGACTTTTTAGCTTTTACCGCCTTTGTTACAAAACCATTAGAACCCTTAATTATCTTTTGTCTTTACCATATTTTAGGTCCCCTTAGGTAATGTTTAGTCAAGATTTCAAGATAACAAGTGTTCTAATTCACTTTTATCAAAAAACCCATTAAAGAAAACCTTAAAATGGTATTTAGCTTAAGTAAAAATATGCAACACATAAAATCATAAGTATGAATACCATAAGTTTTCTTCTAGGGTTCGATTTGGATTTGGTTTTGTTTCTTCATCATCCTACTCACTCTTTTAAGGTCATCTAAAACTCTAAGCTCTTCATTACTACATTTACATGTTTACATACTAGTTATTTTGTTAAGTCACCACCTAGCTTTTATTTTCATGTGTTATAAAATGAAATGGATATATTATCATAAGGACATAAATATTGGACAATCATTTTGGACATGACTAGGAGGACTCTAAGTATGTAAAACAACATGTTACAAGGTTACCTAGAAGGTTTGTACAAAAATAAACAAGTTATAAATTTATAAAACACATTTTATAAATTATAAAACCTAAGGGGCTGTTTTGAAACTTTCTGTTAAGATCCGAATTTTTATAAATTCAGGCCATGTTGTTATATGATAGTACATTTCACAAGGATCGTAAGCATATAAAGAACGCTAAAAACGGAGTTAAAACGAGTAAGATACGACGTTTCAAAGATTCGACATTATATATACAAAAGCTGTGAAACTGTGTACGTTTCAGCAGCCGCTGAAGCTCACTTTCGAGGGCCTTCGGGTCTGATTGAGCCGAAGTGTAAAACTACAAAGTTGTTCGGAACGACATTTTACATAAACCTGCCGATTTTCATAATTTTCGGATGTATAGTTTGTAAACTAGACACTTTTCCTGACATGAATAGTGTTGGTTCGTTTTTAATAAAAAATTTGCGAAACATTTTAGAATCACTTATATAATATTTATTCGTGTTTTTAACTTTATAAATATTATTTTGCAAGACGATTAAACTACTTATACGACAACATTATACGAATAATAAAAACGTTAAATCAAGTATTTTTAACAAAATAAATAAATTATTGGACAAGTATACTATTTTTGCAAATACGAATACATGGACATTTATTTTCAAGATACAAATTTATATTGTTTAATTTTATAAATTAAACAAAGAGTTTTAGGTGGTGATGAAACGTTATAACTTGTGATTTCGCATTATAATGCATTATACTTATACGGCCTATACTTAATTAGGTTTCATTCCGTCATTATCGTGACACATTTGTTGTTATACTTGGATTATTCATTCACTCAAGGTGAGTTCATAGCCCCATTTCCATCTACTTGTATTACAAACTCTACGGGATGAAATTACATGCTTGTTTTACTATGGACACAAGTGTTTTGAAACTGTATGCTATTTCCTGACTCTATTATTGCCTAAGTACCTACTTTGCCATTTAAGTCTCCTTTTTATCATGAACTGTTAGTTGCTATTTTAGTGAGCGCGAGTGTTGTGGATAGATCTATTGGGACTGACAATCCCCGTCCGGGTATTTAATAACTTGTGCCACGTCAAACGGACGCGCTTACCTTTGAAATAATACTTGGGTGTTTGCAACATCAATTCAAAGAGAATAATACTTGGGTGTTTGGCCGCACCAACTCTAAGAGAAGAATACATGGATGTCTGGCAACACCAACTCCCTCTCGTAATAAATGTTAATGTTCGGTGCCATTAGCTTAGTACAATATCATTTATTTTTGAATTCGGTGAATGTGTCACTTGTCTACTTTACTCGAAACTGGTGATCCTCAAAGTTGTTTGATCTCAATAATATTACTCGGTTTACTTAATCACTATTTCACGACTAAAACCTATGGATTCACTCAACCTTTGTGTTGACTTTTAGCATGTTTAATTTCAGGTCCTAAGGTATGAAGTCTGGATGGGAGCTGCGGGGATATCGTGAAGATGGATTATGTGTTTTCTTTAAATTCGATGCACTCTTTAACTTTAAAAAAACTTATGTCATCTTTTGAAATCGTCAAACTTTTGGGTTACAACTGTATGTTAAAGTCTTATGACGTTTTAAGTATGTGGGACCTACTGTGAAAACTTTGATATTTTATAATGCATCGAATGTACTTATTTAAAACGTCTCTTTGAGGTCGTTTCCTATATCTTGTTTGTTGTGCTATGACGTGGCACCCCAATGTTACCATTCCGCTGCTATCAGATTTTGGGGGTGTTATACTTGTCACGCCCCTTTATGTTTTTAGAAGTCTTAAACTATGCCATGTTGTGTTCATGTTTAGTATTAGAAGTTATGACGGTCTTTGAAAAAGTAATGATGGTAATGGGTCGTTATGGAGCGTTTGGGTTATTTCCCATTGTTTTGGTTTCAAGGCTTCATATTTTGTATAAACCTTAGTCATGGTCGTGTTATGTACAGAAGTGTTTTTCTAAGTTATAATTATGCCTAGTTAATGGTATAAACAATTGGGTTATTGTGTGTTTGATTTTAACCAAGTTTTACAAAAAAGTGGTTTAAAACTAGGCTCGACCTAAGGCCGAGGACCTTAGCCGTCGGCCGTGGGAGGTTTTGAGACACCCAGCCGCCAGACAAGGTTAGCTAGTCGTAGGCCAAGGCCTCGGCCGCCGGCCAAGGGCCTCAGAAAGGTCTTGAGTTTTGTCGTTTTTGTTTCTTTCATAAAAGATGAGCCGTAAAGAGTTAGAATACGTTCTTTATATCGTTAAAAAGGTATTTAAGTCTTCTATAACAAGAGAATGGTTCTATAATCAGAATCATACAAGGATTTTAAAAATGGGCTCACGGAAGAGTCACGGGTCAATATTGAGATTCTCTGCGTTTAAAAAGAAATTTTTTACTCGAGTCAAGGGCGTTACAAGTTGGTATCAGAGCGTTTGGTTTGAGGGGTCTGAGTATCCACCATTATTAGGAGGGTACTTAGACTTAAACTATAGCTCGATATTGACCATAGACCATGTTAACTTTATTATGTTTCATGTTGAATTGATTAGAATTATGATATTTATGTTTAGTATTCCAGATTTGCTGTGCTTAGTTAAGTTTATTATGTATTGAATGTCATGACCCGGTATAACAATAAGATATCATCTTGATAGGTTGTTTTAGTTATGACCCGAATAGAGTATGATCACGACAATGACATGTTTATGTGACGCAAGTATTATGATGCCTAGCCAACGTGATAATAGTTACGTCATATAACCTGGATTTATTAGGATCATAAAACGTCTAGGGGAATTTCTAAAACAAGTATAGGTAGTCAAGTAGGGCTTCAATTAGTAGAGCGATAAGTGTTAATACGATCAGTATAAATGACAAGTAGCGAAGGAAACCCAGAAATGAGTATCGAAAAGCGTCGACCCGTGAATGTTGAGACAGATGAACCCATCACAAGACAAGGAACAATTTCAGATCATACCCATATAATAGATACAAAATTAGAATCGAGTGATGATGCAGTTCAGAACCAGTTAAAGAAATTAGTGTCAGGTGAGGTCTCTCGGGCAATCGAAGCATTGGCTCCAACACTCTTAGACAAAGTTACAGAATCTATAAGACATGCAGTGAACAATGAATTCACTAAGAGGAAAGATGGTACATCGATGGAGAACAGAACTAAGAATGCGATCCAAAATAATCAGAATCTAGATAATAATTTCGGATATAGCGATTTTAGTGCATGTGACCCTCCAAAATTTCAAAGAGAACAAGATAGAATAATCAGTTACAAACAGTTGTTAGACATTGAAGAGGCATTCAATGTTAGTAGATGTCCTCCATAATTTCAAGTTCGATTTGCTGCATACTTATTAAGGAAGCGTGCGAAAGATTGGTGGGATTTGACAAAACGTACTTTGGGAAAATAATTGGTAGACACGATGGGATGGCATGAATTTAAAGATAAGTTTCTTAAAGTTTTCGCACCAGAAGCAGAAGTGAAAAAGATTCGAAGAGAATTTATGGTAAAGGGTCGAATGACAAAAACAGTTGGTAAGTTTACCGGTTGGTTTATGGATCGAGCCCGATTTCTACCCGAATATGCTAATGATGATAAGAAATTAACGAAGCATTATAAGGAGATGTTAAGAAAAGACATTCGGGAGTTTCTTGGTACATATAACTATAGAAACTTTAATGAACTGATGCATGCAACACTTGATCGGGAACATGAGACCATGAGAGATGTACCTAGCCCTCAGAAGTGAAAGCATGATCAAAAAGACTTTTCTTCAAAGAAAGCAAGAATAAAGAATGAAAGGAAATATAGATCAGAAACAGGAAGTAGTCAGAGACTTGATAATCCAGTGTATAGAAATTGCAAGATAAGGCACTTTGGTGAATGTTGTGCCAGAAGGAATGAGTGTTATCGATGTGGTCAGACTGGTCATTTTAGCAGGGAATGTGTTAATCCAAAGAAGACTTGTGATGTGTGTAATAGAACCGGTCATGATAGTAAAGGTTGTCTAAGAAATAAACCCACGGTACAACCTGACAGACAGTACAAGAATGTAGATCAGAAAGAGATGAACAATGCAAGAGCACGAGGTCGCGCGCATATGACCTTAGCAGAAGTCGTTAAGACTAAAATAGGAGAAGGTTCAGGTACTAATTGATGTTTCTAAGTTATTTCATATCGAATTCATGTATGTCAGAATATGATTAAGATTTATATAGACCAGATTATAGCTTAAGTGGGGGAGAGAATATTAGACATATAGAGTTTCAATTAGAATAGTCATCCGGGTTAGTTTGTGGGGACACGAACGGAATAAGTAAGGGAGAGTTGTAACACCCCAATCTTTATAATATTTAATGATAGACTTTTATATTGCTATTAGAAAACTAGAAAAGACTTTATGTTGGCATTTTATAGAAATAAGGACTATTTATGGAAAATAGTTAACGAAAAGGACTAATGGTGCAAAAGACTTAACGATAAGGAATAATGACCGTTAAATAGCTAAATTGCCACTTTGACCTTATGGGATAATAAGTATTATAATCTAGGGAATTCATCTAATAAACCCACGTGTTATGGTGGTGTTCCATACGTGGCTCTCTAGAGATTTTTAGGAGGGAAAATCACTATACTTCATTATCTAATCAAGAATCCTTCTAAGGGTTATGAAATCATGTATTATGCTTAAAAGATAATTAAGAAAGGAGCTATGAAGTTTGGAAGGATCATAAAATTACTCAAGTTGTGATAATCATATCATCTTCAAGGTAAGATTATGTTAAAACTTATGTTAAGATTCTTATCAATGTCTTTTAAGGTTTATGCTAATTGGAGATATGTGAATTAGGGGTTTTATGAACCCTAGCTTAATTTATGATGAAAACATGATTTGATCATGTTATATTAGAATTAAGTTAAGAATCAAGTTATTAAGTCATGGTTAAAAGATTGGCAAGAGATCATGAACTTGTTAGAAGTTATAAATACTTATGATCAATAAAGGGGTGTTTGGCTAAAGCTTAAATAAATGCTTAAACATGTAATTTTGGCTTAGGGCCTGAATAATAATGACATAAACATGTCTAATAAGCTGTGATATAAGTTTGGTAAAGGTTGAGATATCTTATTATGGGTTTTGGGTCGTTTAGGACATGTTTAAAAACGGGACAGCAAGGTTTGCAGAAATTTGTGTCCACTTTGAAAAATCATAGAAAAATAACCGTAGCTCCGTTAGAGATGTGCCATTCATATCCGGAAAGGTAAAAGAGTCTACTTTCTAGTAAAAATATTTTTGGGTCATGAAAGTAAGTTTAAATGGGTCAAAATCAGCTTAATGCAGCGGGTTGCAGAAATTCTGCATAAAAATAGGACTTTTAAAAAGAGTGTTTAAGTATGAATAGGACTTTTTATGGTTATATTAAGTTGTTTAGACCCATTATATGTTAAGATATATGTTATAGCAAGTTCTTATTGTGTTAGTATGATTACATCATGATTAGGTGCTCGTGGGAAGCTTATGGAACCTAATCAAGACAAAAGGTGAGTAACGGTTTAGTTTTGAGTTAATAGCACATACATGATGCAAGTATGTTAGTTTAGCTTTGGGTTATAGCCGAAGGTTGTTATTTTTAGCATGTCATGATTCGGGTTTAGCCAAAATTAAGTCAAGTATAGGATGCTCATGAGGAGCATTGCCTCATGTTTAGAATGCTCACAAGGAGCATTATTATCATGTTTATGGTGCCCAAGAAACGCACCAATAATTATGTAGCGTGCCCAAGAAGTGCACGATATAGAATTTCTGTAAAAGCATCCTAAGTGGATGACACGTGCTTGTATAGTAGCATCCTAAGTGGATGACCCAAGTATCCTAAGTGGATGACCCAAGCATCCTAAGTGGATGAGCACGACAAGTAGTACTTACGTCCTTCGTGGATGACCTGAGTAAACAAGCACGATATAAGTATAACACCCCAAGAAGAGTACTCGTCAGCTAGGGAATTTATTATGTAAAATAGGACGATATAGTATCGTCTAGTTATATTAGATAGTCAGAAATTATACAAGTATTGAGATGACAACAAGTCGTATATATTAAGAATTTCATGTATTACTTAGATTATTCCGTTTAATCACTAAGTCGCAAGCACTTACCGTTCTCATTCCATGTTTTATGTTGGTGATGGCATTTAGATGGTTGGGCGCTTGTAGATGTTGATAGAAGTGCATTTTGATAGAAGACTGTTCCGCTCGGTATAGGTTACGAGCGACTCATCATAGAACTTTGATATAACTTGTCACGCCCATTTATGTTTTTAGAAGTCTTAAACTATGTCATGTTGTGTTCATGTTCAGTATTAAAAGTTATGACGGTCTTTGAACAAGTAATGATGGTTATGGGTCGTTATGGAGCGTTTGGGTTAATTCCCATTGTTTTGGTTTCAAGGATTCATATTTTGTATAAACCTAGTCGTAGTCGTGTTATGTACAGAAGTGTTTTTCTATGTTATTATTATGCCTTAACTAGTATAAACAATTGGGTTATTGTGTGTTTGATATAAACTAAGTTTTACGGAAAAGTGGTTTAAAATTAGGCTCGGCCTAAGGCCGAGAACCTTAGCCGCCGGCCGTGAGAGGTTCTGAGACACCCAGCCACCGGCTGAGGTTAGCCAGCCACCGGCCAAGGGCCTCAGAAAGGTCTCGAGTTTTGTCATTTTCGTTTCTTTCATAAAAGATGAACTGTAAAGAGTTAGAAGACGTTTTTATATCGTTAGAAAGGTATTTAAGTCTTCTAGAACATGAGAATAGATCTATAATCAGAATCATAAAATAATTTTAAAAATGGGCGCACGAAAGAGTCACAGGTCAATATTGAGATTTTTCGCGTTTAAAAAGAATTTTTTTTACTCGAGTCAAGGGCGTTACAAATTTTTTGATAAAAACCACTACTAGGAAATTCAGGCATTTGTGTTTAGTGAATTTGTGCGGCATGATATTCAGTTTGATATACATTTACAGGCGGGGTAGCATGAATAAAATTGCTTTGTTGATTGCTTCCCGTAGTTGATAATTGTCTACCATTTACACTAGACTCAACAATACACAACGTAACAATTCTACTATTTTTAACAACAAATTTCATAAATTCATTAACTTCCAAAATCATCACATACCTCTACAATATCATTATCCAAATTGTAAGTCACCATAAAACCACTATTAGCATCGATTTCTAGCCTCTCGGATACCGCTTCTAGTAAACATTAATATGATGACAACAATGGTAAATTTAGTGTACGTTTACATAATTTAATGGCATATACTCCAACGCACCATCTACTCTTTTCTATGCACCTCCTTTACACACACGTATTTTGACGGTTTCTTTTACGGATTTCATGGCAAAATTGAGGTTTTTATGAAAAAATTTGAGTTTTTGAGTGAAAAACACCGAAATAAGCAAGAAATAACAATATAACACGTTTTATCCAAAATCTGCAAGAAAATCTCGCAAATCAATGAAAATCTCGCAAGTTTTATCAAAAAATTTGACATTTCCTAAAAATATCGAATTTTTTTCAGAAATTTCAAAAATTTACGATATTTCCTAAAAATTTCGATGTTTTTGGAAAATATCAAAAATTTGCGATATTTTTAAGAAATATCGCAAATTTTTGATATTTCTGAAAAATATCAAAAATTTTTGATATTTCTGAAATATCGAAAACTTGCGATATTTTTACGAAATATCGCAAAGTGTTTGCGATATTTCTTAAAAATATCAAAAAATTTCGATATTTTTCTCAATTTCGCAAAGGTGTCACAATTTGCGATTTTTATGGGTATTTTGGGTTTTTGGAAAAAAAAAATTGGGTATTTTGTGAAGTAGGTTTGAAAAATTAGGTATTTTGTGATTATCCCTTTGTAATATGTTAAAGAAAAAGTAAATGACATAAAAAGACATTTAACTTAACACCTGTTTACAATAAATGTGCTCTGCTTTTTTTCTTGCATATAAAGGAGGCCAACTTTTTTTAGCCGATTTAAGTTTTTTTTGTCACTTCCCGTTAAAAAACTAACAATTAATTTAATCATTTCCTAAAATTAATATTATATGAAATTATAGGGTTTTTTGACATTTACTCACTAAAACACAGTTAGACTGACAAAATCCTCAGATTACTTCCGTTATCAAAAGACCTATAATACCTACTCGAGTGACAAAATCTAAGCGACTGACAAAATTTAAACCTGAC